>JAADXW010001312.1:0-10130 GCA_023337975.1 Phytopythium ostracodes
AAGAACAGAGGATTTCGCACAAAGAGTAGAGCGTGCACAACAGAAAACGCGCGGGCGACGGCAACTCGACGAGCGAGCGACCGGGAAAGTGCGGCGGGCAAGGGAAACTTTCGGCCGGCAACTAAGAAACGGCTTCTTATCCCCATAGAGAAGGCGAGTGATTCCGAGAAAGGTGGTCTCTCCCTTCGCGAACAAGAGGCAACCAACAAGGCAGGCGACCGACTCGACACTAAGGGAGAAAGGAAGGAAGGGCGGCAACCATGAAGGACCTGTTGATGGTCGATGTGGTCGACGAGGACCACATCGTGAACGAGCTGGTAACGCGCTACCGGCAGGGCTACGTGTACACGTTCCTGGGCCCGGTGCTGATCGCCATGAACCCGTACAAGCTGCTGCGCCAGAAGGACGGGCAGACGTCCATTTACGCGCTCAACATGATTGACGAGTTCTCGGGCAAGGAGCTGCACGTGAGCGACCCGCACCCGTTCGCGATCGCCGAGAGCGCGTACACGAACCTCATGCGCTTCGGGCTGGACCAGTCGCTGCTCATCACGGGCGAGTCGGGCAGCGGCAAGACGGAGACGTCCAAGCACGTCATGCGCTACCTGACGGCCATCAGCACGCGCTCGCGCGCCAAGAGCGCGGTCATCGCCAACCGCCGCATGTCGGTGGAGCAGCGCCGCGAGGCGGACGAGATGACGAGCCACGTCACAGACGTGCTCTGGGGCAGCAACCCCGTGCTCGAAGCCTTTGGCAACGCGCAGACTATTCGCAACAACAACAGCTCGCGCTTCGGCAAGTACATTGTGCTCCAGATGAATCGCGTCGGTCAGGTCGTCGGCGGGTACATTGACAACTACCTGCTCGAGCGCAGCCGCATCATTCACCAGGCCGAGGGCGAGCGCAACTTCCACGCCTTCTACCAGATGCTCGCGGGTGCCAATGACACAGACCGTCAGGCCTGGCGCCTGCCGGACTCGCCCGAGGAGTTTGACTTCCTCAACAACCTGGACGCCAAGATTGACGGTGTGGACGACGCCGCCGAGTACAAGAATGTGCGCGCTAACATGACGGCCGTGGGCATCTCGGAGGACGAGCAGCGCGCCATCTACCAGCAGCTCGCGGCCATCCTCTGGATCGGCAACATCCGCTTCAAACAGACGACCGACGAGGCGCACAACCCGTGCGCAGCCATCGAGGAAGAGGGCGCGCGTGTGGCTCTCAAGAACGCGGCCGACCTCATGGGCATCGAGCCCGACAAGCTCGAGGCGCTGCTCACGTACCGCATCGTGAACATTTACCGCGAGGACCAGAAGGTGCTGTTTGACGCGCGCCAGGCCAAGAAGGTCTCGGACTCGATCGCTCGCTCGCTCTACGAGAAGATCTTCAACTGGATCGTCGCGCGCATCAACACGAACGTGTCGTGCAACGCGCGCAGCATCAGCAACAGCATCGGCATCCTCGACATTTACGGCTTTGAGATCTTCGACGTGAACGCCTTCGAGCAGCTCTGCATCAACTATGTCAACGAGAAGCTGCAGCAGCTCTTTATCAGCCAGACGCTCGAGACGGAGCAGGAGGGATACCGTCGCGAAGGCCTGAGCTGGCAGAACATCACGTTCTTCAACAATCAAGTCGTGTGCGACCTGATTGAGGATCAGAAGACCCACGGCATCTTTCCGCTGCTCGACGAGCAGTGTGCGATCGCGCGTCTGTCGGACCTGGAGCTGATCGAGCGCTACAACGCGTCGCACTCCAAGAACCCGCACTACATTGCGTCGCGCACGCGCGGCCCGTACTTTGGCATCAAGCACTACGCGGGCAACGTCGAGTACGACGTGACGCTCTTCTTTGATGCCAACGTCGACACGTTTTTCAACGACCTGCAGAACGGAATGGAGGCGTCGACGAACGGGTTTGTGCGCGAGGTCTTCCTGGACAAGCGCTCCAAGCAGGAGAAGCTGAAGCGTCCGCCGTCGACGTCGCAGCAGTTCCGCACGCAGGTCGCCGAGCTGCTCAAGAAGCTCGACGGTTGCAACCCGCACTACATCCGCTGCATCAAGCCCAACGAGAAGAAGGCTCCGCTCGTTGTGAACCGCTCGATTGTAGGTGAGCAGGTGCGCTACCTGGGTCTTGTGGAGAACCTGAGCGTGCGTCGCCAGGGCTTCTGCTACAGCGAAGTGTACAGCTCGTTTATCAAGCGCTACAACTTCCTGTCGACCGCCACGTGGCCGGTGGCAAAGTCGCACTCGTCCCGCCAGGCCGCTGTCGACCTTCTAATGTCGCCTGGCATGGGTGTTCCGGACATGGAGACCAAGGAGCTCATTCCGTTCGAGGAGGACTCGAAGACACTCGGTTGCTTTTCGCTCGGTCGCAACCGCATCTTCCTGCGTCATCCGCAGGCGCTGTCGGCCCTTGAGATTGCCCGCGAGAACCGCATCCCTGCGATCGTCAACATCCTCGAGAACTCGTGGCGCCGGTACAAGAACCGCATTGCGCTCGCACAGTTCATTGCCGCGCAGAAGCAGCTCTTTGCTGCGTACAACGCCGTGTACGAGAACTGCCAGGACCGCCGCAAGCGTCGCCCAGGCGCGAACGACAAGGAGAAGGTGGCGCGCCTGTACGCGAACTGGGAGGGCCAGGCCAAGCAGCTGATCGACATGGACAACAGCCGCCTGGTCAAGAAGCTCACGGAAGAGGAGAAGATCAACTCGATCGTGTTCGCGCAGAGCTTTGTGCAGGCGCGCACGCAGCGCCGCGCGTTCCTCAAGATCCGCAACGCGCAGATCGTGTTCAGCAAGCGCTACCGCGGCCTCAAGACGCGCAAGCAAATGGCAAACGACCTGTGGCGTTCGTGCAAGGTGGCGCTGCTCGGCGTGCGCACTGAGTTTGAGCGCTACCTGGGCAAGAAGAAGCGCCGCCGCGACTCGCTTGACCGCGAGTACAAGGGCGACTACATTGGTGTGAACGTGTACCCGGCGTACGCGAGCATGTTGCAGTCCAAGGGCATGCAGAAGCTGCTCTTCCTGGGCCAGGTGCAAAAGGTGAACGAGAGTTTCAAGCACCAGCCGCGCGTGCTCATGATCGGCGAGAAGCAGATCTACAACCTCAAGGCGGACAAGATCCACCAGCCCAAGGAGCGCCGCATGATTGAGATGGCGCGCGTCACGGGCGTGTCGCTGAGCACGCAGCCTGACAACTACCTTGTGATCCACACCAAGGGCGAGCCAGACCTCATGGTGCAGGTGCCGCAAAAGACGGAGATCGTGCAGGCCATGCGCAAGTGCTTCAAGGACACGTACAAGCGCGACCTCAAGGTGACCTTCGCGGACACAATGGACTTCGTCGCGACCAAGGGCAAGACGATCGTCGTCAAGTTCGAGTTCGACCGCACGCTCAAGGACTCCATCTCGAGCAAGGTGGATCGCCACACCATGCTCGTCAAAGTCGGCATCATCTAAGCGTCGTCGACAACAAGTGTCGAGGTGTCGCCGGCAACAGAGGTGAAGAGTCGAGTTGCTGCTGCAGCTGCTGCTGCGCTGTGGGATTTTCGGTCGTTTCTGTGTGTTGCTCATTTTGGTTTTGAAGAGACAAGAGGCGGAGGAATCGCTAATTACTGCAGATACGCTCGTTTCTTCCACATCGTTCGGCCCATGATCCCGTTCCTATCCCTGCCTCCATGTACTTACACTGTCGCTCCGTTGGGATGCCGCCGCCACCTCGCCCTTGTGCCGCTGCCTTCCTCTATGTTCCCTCCGCTCCGCCTAAAGCGATAGCTGCGCGATCTCGTCCCGCAGCGCCTGCTCGCTCTTGAGCTTCTGCTCCTGGTCGACATTCAGCGAGTCGCCCTTGGCCGCCTTGTCCTTAATGGCGTCGATCTGCTTGAGCTTCTTGTTGAGCGCCTTGATCTTCTTCTGCTTCTCCTCCGGCGTCAGCTCCACCGGCGCGGGCGTCGGCTCCTCCTTGGGCGCCTCCGGCTTGGCCTCCTCCTCCTCCTTCGCCTCGCTCTCGCCGCCAGCGACCTTGGCGAGCGCCTGCTCCACGGCGGCGCGCGCCTCGGCCGCCTCCTGCGCCTTCTTCTTGCGCGCGCTCTTGCTCAGCTTCTTGGCCGCGGGCGCCGCCGACATACCCGGGATGGTACGCGGAGCGCTCATGCCTGGAATCGAAGACGCCGCGCCCACAGGAGCGGCAGCGCGCGGGGGAGCGTACTTGTTACGGTCAAGCTTGCGAGAGCCGCCTTCCTCTTTCCGCATAAGCGCGGCGAGCGCGCCAGTCGAGTTGGGCGGGCGGTACGCCTGGGGCTTGGCGGGCGCTGCGGGAGTCGCCGCGGTCTCCGAGAAGCCGTTGCCTCCGTCCTTGCGGCGCGGCGACTGCGGCCGGTTCGGGTACGTGTCCGCGGCCGCGGGGCGGAACTTCAGATCGTACAGCTCGGCGCGGTCCTCCTGGTGGATCGGACCCGAGCCATCGTACCGGAAGACCTTAAAGCCGTTGTCAACGCGCAGGCGCGGAAACGTCGTGGCCGTGGCGAAGTAGCGACTGTCAGGCGACCAAGCGAAGGTCGTGGCCGAGTTGGAGTTAGCCGAGCCCATCTTCTTGAGCTTGTTGCGCTCCCAGAAGTCCATATCACCGCGCAGGTTACCGAAGCCGGCAATGCACAGGAAGCGTCCGTGCGGGCTCCAGCTCACGTGGTTGCGCGGCGCGGCGCCGAATTCAAACACGGGCACGGCCTTGCTGTCGTACAGCGTCGCGTTACACGGCATCGGTCCAGCAAGCACGACGAAGCCGCGGCCCGTGGGGTCCCACTGCACGTCATGCACCTGGCCAGGCTTGGTGAGCGGCACAATGCAGTCGTACTGGCCATCGCTCTGCATGAAGAAGAGGCCGGTCTCGCCGTAGTACGACTTGCCCGACGTGTCAACGTCCGTGCGCGTCTCGATAATGAGAGCGCTGCCCGACGGCGACCACTTGAGCTTGACGTCCTGCGCCTTGTAGAAGCTCTTGGACGCCGCGACGGTGTCCAGCGCGCCCGGGAACTGGTACAGCTTGACGCTCGCGGGCTTGCCCTTCTTCTCGGGCACGAACAGCGCGATCTTGTACGGCGCGGGGCCCGGCGCAATGCTGAAACTCGCCGTGCTCGGCAGCACCACCTGACCCACCTGTCCCGCGCCCACGTCGCGTCCGCTGTACAGCACGACACCATTCGCGCTCTGGCGGCCGCAGATCGTCTCGTCGGACGACCACTGCAGCGACGGCCACGCCTGTGCGATTTTGCAGCCATCCATATCGTTAGATCCTCATCTCGACACGTTGCGGGGTGGTGATGCAAAAGGCAACGTACGTCGCGCGAGTAGGACTTTTGCGGGAAGTCGGCGACGCGGTTGCCCGACGCAACGTCCCAGACGATGAGGTTGCCGCGCTGCTCGGCGCCGTCCTCGACCTTCTGCGGGCGCTGCCACGTCAGCAGGTGCGTGCCGAGCGGCGACCACGCGATCGCCTGGATGCCCGGGTTGGCCACCTCCACCAGCACATCGCCGCTGCGGGTTCACAGTGAGCAATCCGACACCGGTTAGCCCTCGATCAACACTGAAACAACGCACATGGGCCGCGCTTACGTCTCGGTATCACGTACGACGATGCCCGAGGCGGTCGAGACGAGCGCGACCTTGGCGCCGTCGGCGCTGAACTCCATCAGGTCGGCGGGCGGTGCGGAGAACCCGTCGTCCTTGGCGATCTTGGCGTCCGTTTGCTTGGAAGACGAGGGCGGGCCCCAGATGGCCTCGACACCCGTCTTGCCGCGCAGGAAGAGCTTGGTGCGCGCCAGTGCAGCACCATCGTTCGCGCCTTGAGCTGGGGGACAGCGCCAATACATTCCACGAGTCAAGATCGTTACCCAGATACGCCGTGGGATTTTCACGCCCTAGCGAGAGCCACAGCGCGCCTCCAGGCTGACAAAGACACGCACAGCAAGCGCACGCGGAGGGGGAGCACACAGAGCGCGCCATATCCCCCCGGCACCCCCACAGGCACGGAGAGAGCGGAGAACCGCGCCACTTACCTGCCATGGTTGCCGTCCTCTCTCGGAGTTGCAGGTGTCGGTTTGATTTGGTGGTGGTGTCGGTCAGACGTACGAACCTCCACATTTTCATATATCTTCTTATCTACTTGCACAATGTATTAGTATGTCAAGGTATCTATCTATTGAAAATTTCAAAATGAAGACACAACATGTTCTGAAAATACAAATATACCTCGTCCGGACGTTTATTTTTTGTGTTTTTCGAGTTTTCCCGCCCACTTTTTCCCCCTGAAGCAACGACAAGGAAGCGGCATGGCGGACGTCGAGGGCGGACTGCTCAAGTGCGTGCTGCAGCTCGCGGCCTGCAGCGACAAGGTGCGTTGCACGTCCACAGGGAGGCGCAGCAGGTGCTGAAGGGGGTCGTATCGCTGCTTCTGCAGCTCTCTCCGCGTCTCTGTGGCCTTCGGGGCGTGGGTTTTTCGATGTCCTTCACAGCGAACGGTGTTTCCTGCAGTTACGGACAGCGGACGCGCGGCTCGGCAAGTATGTGGAGGGTATGCGGCGCGATCTGCCGGCCGCGGACATGCCGTCGCTGGTACGTTCGAGCTGGGAGTGCGGTGCTAGACGCACGCAAAGCGCTAAGCTATGGATGTTCATGGCCCTGCTTGGGAGCAGAAGTCCAAGCTGGCAATTGTACCCGCGGCGTCCGCGAGCGAGACGGACACGCCGGAGGAGCAGTTCCAGAAGCTGTACGATCAAGGTGCGTTGGTAGCTTCGTGAACCGGCTCAAGCGGCGAGCAGAGTGCTCACACGGTGTTGCAACTTGGGGCGAACTCAGGAACGGAGGCGACCGAGCGGCTCGAAGTTACCAAGTCGCGCATGGAGAAGGAGCTTCGCCGCCGATCAGAGCACGTATGGCGCCTCTGTATGATCTAGTTGAAGGGCTGCAATATGGGAGCAGATACTGACAAGCACCGTCGTTCTCTGTGCACAGTTTCGCGAGCTCGTGTCGAGTCGGAACACGGACATCCAGGTAACAGCGCGCTCGGAGGTGGGCGTTTGTTTGCCGATCTTCTTACTGACATGCCGCCGCTGTCCGTAGGAGGAGTACGCACGCATGCTGAAGGAGCTGGAGGACCAGGCTGAGGAGCTGAAGAAGGTGGAGCGGACAGGACGGGGTCGGTGGAACGTGCGTCGCGCTAACACTGGCGCCTGTGTGGACTGAGAACAGGAAATCGAGAACGAGCGCTCTCTCAAGCGATCAAACATCAAGCGCCGCCGCGAGGAGCGGGAGGAGCGCAAGGCGCGGAAAAAGTCACGAGCCGCCAGCTTGTCGACCGAGAACGCGCTCGCACAGGTGCGTCCTTGTCAAGTTCACGCGAACCGAGCGGAATAGCCGATAGACCTGACCGATGGATGGTTGCTCCTGGCTCGTAGGACCAATTGGAGGAGTACACAGCCGACATTCGGCAGTTGCAGACGGTGTTCGCTGCCATGGAGGAGGAAGACGAAGAGGCCAAGCGAGCGGAGGAGGAGAATGCGCGGACCGAACAAGAGCGGTTAGAGCACCTCGAGTCGCAACTCCGGGCCGAGGTGACGGAGCTGCGGCAGGAGATCGCGATGCTCAAGGAGGCGCGGGACTCTATCAACGCGAAGCTCGAGGTTCGTGTTATGTTTCTCGCTCGGCTTCTACTTGATATCGGCTTGCTGAGTGTGTGTAAATGGCATCGCATGACAGACGAGTTCGCTCAAGTCGCAGTACGAGGAAGAGCGAGACGAGATCAAGGATGAGATCGGACATGTAAGCGCCTTGCTCTTTCTCTCGCATCTTATGGCGTCTGCGATATGCTGACGTGAGCTTCCGTATCGACATGTTCTCTTGACGGCATAGCTGCAAGACGTGCTGGAAGGACTCACGACACAGCTCAGCTCGAACGGCGTGCGCCTGCACTCGCTTTTGCGAACGTTGGCGCCCACGCCGAGCATCGGCACGCTCATGACGCGCCTGTTCCAGCAGCTCTCGCCCGATGTTTCCTCCACTTCGTCGAGGGACTCGACCGACGCCGGCTCTTCAGTGATGCGGAAAACAGTCGACCTCGAGGAATTCCTGCATGTGAGTTGCGTGTGGGCTGCACACGTTGTTTGGATGGCCGTCGCCTGACTCTTTGCTCTGTTTGATGATACGCAGAGCTGCCCGACGGTGGACGAAGGGCAGAGGGCGATCGACGAGATGAAGAAGCTGCAGCTGATCCACTACTACGCGTCCAGCGGTGTCATCGCCCTGGCCGAGTAGTCAAGTGACCGCAGCAGTAGCAGTAGCAAGTATTAGTAGAGTAGCCTCCCTCTTCGTGGCTCTTCATAGTCAAGTATCACCCAATTTTGCCATTAGAAGAGACACCCGCCACATCAAGCGAGCGCCGTCGGTGTCGGTGAAGCACAAGACAAGACATCAGTTTCCAGAGCGACCCTCCTACAAACGGCTGCTGCTTTTGGGACGCAGCTTCTGGAAGAGCGCGAGCGCAGCGCTGTGCGTCTCGCCGGCGACGAAGCGGCGATCGAGCTCCTCGTACTCGGCCACGAGCGCCTCGCGCACGAGCGGGTCGCGCACGCGGCGGTTGATCTTCTTGTAAGTGGGCAGGTTGCGCGCGGTGAGCTCGTCCGTCACGAGCGGCTCGATCTCGGCGAACACGCCGTCGAGGAAGTGCTCGCTCGGCAGCAGCTGGCCCACGAGACCGCAGGTGAGCGCGCGTTGCGCGTCGATCTGCTTGGAGCGGAGCAACAGGTCGTTGGCCACGGCGGCGCCCAGCACGTGCGGGAACGTGTACGAGGACGCGAACTCGGGCACGATGCCGATGCGCATGAAGGGCGTCCAGAAGGTGGCCTTGTCGCTCGCGAACACGAGGTCACAGTGCAATAGCAGCGTGACGCCGATGCCGATGGCCGGCCCGTTGACGGCCGCGACCACAAGCTTCTTGCACTCGAGCAGCTTATGCATGAACTTCTTGGGCTCGCCCTGCGACGGCAGCTGCGTCGACCCGTCGCCGTAACGCAGGAAGGCCTGCTCGATGTCGGCGCCGCTCGTGAAGTAGTCACCGTGGCCCGTGAGCACGAGCGCGTGCAGGTTCTCGTCCGCCTCGAACTCGTCGATCGCCAGCATCAGCTGCTGGTACATGGCGTCGTCGAACGCGTTCTTGACGCGCGGGCGCCGCAGCTCTGCCACGTAGATGTGCTTGCCGTGCGCGTAGCGGCGCACCGCCGAGCCCTCTATCCCCGTCGTCATGGAGAGAGCAGGAAGGGCAGGGAGAGCAGGGAGGCAGCAGCAGACGCGTGCAAGTCGGCGCTTTTTCAGGATTGGTACTTCACCTGATCGAGTGTTACGAAAACCTTCTGGAGCAATCCAACGTTATATTGACCGAAAGAAAACGTCTGATTGCACCAGACGGTCTATCAAACGTTTGACTGGCATGACTTCGGCATTTAACATGATGTGAGTTGAAGTTGCGACTGTTTCGTCAACTCGAGGGCTCCATCTTCAGTGATGACCAAGAATCCCTCGAAACAGTGACATTCGAGCCAAGCCACTTCTTCAAGCCGAGCCGAGCCGAGCCGGCTCGATGGTATGACTGACACGAGCATTCAACTTTGGGCGCACGACAGCCGAAGTGGGGGGAGATTTGCTGGCCCGCCGCTGCATTGCGTGAAACGCAACACCAGAACCGGGCCGAGGCTCTGGCACCTCGGAGCCAATTGCGCGGACGCAAATGGTGGCGTGGCAATCACCGCGATATGATGCGGGCGGGCGAGAGACCAGAGCTCGCCACTGTGCTGATCCGATTTTCTCACGCGGACTGCGGCTGTCTAATTGGCGAGGTCGGCGATCGGGGAGAAATTCCCATGATACAGTGCATATGTACTGATATTTTTTACAAATCTTGATTATTACAACTATTGATATATTCGGGAGCGAGCGAGTGCGATGAGCGTTGACGTAGCAAACCCGCGCGGTATTTGCGGAGGTTGGCCCAGCCTCCTCGGCGAGCAGACACATGCTCAACTAGGAGGTTCTATTTAATTTTACCCCTCCCCCCTCGAAGGGGGAGGGGGGGGGGGGGGG
>JAADXW010001313.1:0-10119 GCA_023337975.1 Phytopythium ostracodes
CTCACAATGACACAGCATGGTGCAATCGAAAGCGCTTGAAATTTGCTATTATCCACTATAATTTCAGCCAATAAGAGCAGAAAGTGATGAATTTTCTGCAAAAAACACCATGTTCATAAGGCCTGGCGTGCACTGTACAGTGCACCTAAATCGTCCTCAACTAAATTTTATTAATTCGTTATGGCCTAACCTTCGAAGATTACGGGAAGAAAGCAATCCGTGAACCGCAAATTATGATCGGCAAAACGGATGAAAAGCACAATAAAACCTCCCTACTTCTAAACGCTCACGCCAACTTTAACGCACTCTTTACTGCCCGTCAACTACCCCTCAACTTTTTATTTGGTGAAAGTATTTTTCGAATTTCACCACAGTAAACTGTCCCTTTTCTGTCAGCTGTCGAGCAGGGAGCTCAGCAGTACCCATTTGGTCTCAGTTACTTTCTATATGTTCGATACTTTTAGTCAGTCTAAAGTAAACGGATAGTTCACAAACGTTCTAGGATAGTTCAGAGCAAACTTCGAAAGTAAAGTTAAAGGTGAGTTACTGAACGTTTACGGCCTAAACATTAACACCTCTAGCAATTGGACCGACGCGCATTGACGCAGACTGGCCTTCCAGGGTGGCGTAACCCGACGGGGTCAGACCTGTAGGAGTTGATACATGGATGTTTACAAGAGTGCAAGTGATTGGTCTTCGTCAAGCAGACGGAGAATGTAAAAACTGTATAAACACATAACAGAAGTAAAATCGTATAGGTATGTGTGTCTTAGTGACGCACGAGAATGTTGCAAATCGGGGCTGGTGCCTGCTCGCGGGCAAGTTGGGGTAGGGGAAGGAGTTGATTTTGGAAGTGCCACACGTTGGAAGTGATGTATGGGGATGGGCTCATTTTACAACGAGTACTGTAACTTATAGTTCAACTGCTGATATTGATTGTGATGATTAGAATCGAGTGGGGCACATGAGAGTACTCCAGAGCACCATCTACTGTCAAAGCAGTGAAGTGCATCCCATCACGGAACCACGAAGACGAGACTCGAGCTCATTTATAAGTTGTACGGTCCACGTATGAATTTATACGTATGGTTTTATACGTTGTGCGTTCTGAGTCTGGTTGAAGCTCAAGCTTCTGACGGCATCGACACGTTGAAGCACGGTCGGAGGTGCATACAGAACTGAGCTAGTGTACTGCAGTCTCGGCGCTTCCTTCGCGTTACTTGTCTCCCGCGTGATGTTGCACGACCCGCGAAGCGCTGCGCGCGAACCGCTCCATGGTCTTGTACTGCGACTGCGAGACGTTGTGCGAGGCGGAGTCGAGGCAGCAGACCGCACCGATGGCCGTGCCATCAGCCGCCGTGAGCGGGAAGCCGAAGTAGAAGCGCGTGCCGAACTCGCGCACCACGTTCTGCCGGCTAAAGCGCACGTCCGCCTCGGGGTGCTGCAGTAGGATCGGCAGCTCCTTGTCCATGAGAACGTGCGCGCAGATGGCGTTCTCGCGCGAGTTGACGAAGTTTTGGAACGCCAGCACGTTGGACGCCAGCACGTGGAACTCGTCGCCCGTCGCGACCGTCACGAGGCCGGCCATACACCCGAGCTCCTTGCGTGCCATATCGCAGATCAGCTCTAGCTCCGGCAGGTTCTTGAGCTTGGACACGTTGGTCTTCTTCACCCACTGCAGGCGCTGCCCCTCGTCGTCCGGGATGGGCACCTCGGGCAGGCTATCGGAGCCTGCGCCTGGCTTGTACTGGGTCGGATACTTGCGCGACGACGAGTTGGCCAAGGCGAAGGCGTTGGGACTCGAGTCACCGAGGTCGCTCAGTCGCCGCAGCACGTCCAGGTACTCGTCGTCCGAGCTCGCGTCCCTCAGACTTCCAGCGCCGCTACTGGGCGAACTCGTAGGCGTATCGAGCTCTGCCACCGTTCGAATGATTGCCTTCACCGCCGATTTCTGGGCGGCCGACGAGCGGAGGAGCGCGTCTTGCAACAGTTCGCCCAGCACGTTGCGCCTCGCATTCGGGCCATGATGCTCGTCAGGAACAATGGCCGGCGAGGACACCTCGTCGGTCGGTAAGTTGTCGTAGATACCCTCGTCCACGCGCTCCATGCAGTGTTCGCAGATGCGCACGATGAAGCGCCGCACACGTCCACGCTCGACCTCGTGCTGCTGCGAGCACTGCTCGCACACGTAGAAGCCGCAGAGGTGGCACTGCTTCTTGTTCCTGCCAAGGATGGTCGTCAGCATCTTGGTGCAGCAGCTGCAGCGAGTGTTCGGCGGCTTGATTGCGCGCTCGTCGACAAACACCTGTGCGCTGAGCCGCCGGCGTCGAATGATGCGAGAGAGGTGTTGTGTGTTCGCCGCCATCTCCTTCAGGCGCCGCACGAGTGCTCGCTCGGACACGCTGCGCCAAAAGTGCATGCGCTCCTTGGATGATAGCATGTGCCTGGGCCTGGACGCGCTCAGTTCTGACGCCTCAAACTCGGCGTGGAAGACCACCTGCACTTGCGACCGGTTGGATTTATCAGCGGTGGCCTCCGGACCGCTGCTCTTGGCTGTAACTGGTCGAACAGTGTAGGTCACGTTGACGTTGGTGTATGCGCTCACGCTCGCCTTCGTCTTGCCCAAGAAGACGTCGTCCGGGTGTAACGACGTCATGGATACCGCGAACCCTTCGCCGGTGTCGTCGCCGCCGATCTCCACCGCATGCAAAGCGTCAATGAAGCACCACTGCTCGCTGCGGGATAACAAGTGGCGCTTCACGAACGTTACCGTCCGCACGTCCACGTCCGACGTGTTGGTCGTGACGACGACGCCAGCTCTTCGCTGCCGAACCGGGTGCTCTGGATTGGACGCCGTGTCGCTGCTGGCGCCCACGCGGTGCACGATCGTCCCGTAGATGAACTCGGACCCGTACAGCTCGCGCATGGTCGCTGCGTACGCCTCGCTCGTGGGCGGCCGCAGCACGCTGCGCATCTCTGCCACCGAGCTCACCACGCTCCCCCACGCCGTCACGCAGGTCTTGGTGTCTGTTTTGGAGACGGCCGCCTCAAAGTCGCCACTGATACCAGCTCTGCTGCTGCTCTTGTCGTCGCCGAGGCGCACGAGCTCGTCCCAGTCCATGGCGTTCGCCGTCTGCACCGCCATCTCCACGAGCTTGCGGTCCGTCAGCCGCACATTGCGGCGTTGCGCGTGTGCGGCGGCCTCCTCCACCGCCGCGCCATAGTCCGAAGAGCTGGTCGTCCCCGTTATCGTTGCAGTCCCCGATGTGTCGCCGTCGAACACAAGCTTCTCGGACGCCGCGGGCATCGTCTCCGCTGCCAGCCTCGCACGTACGGGTCTCAATCGTGTGTGGCGGATCTACAGAGATGGTGAATGCAACGAGTGCCACACAGACTCGCTTCAGGTGCCAGACCGAGATTTGACACTTGGAAACTTTATATTTGATGTGCTTCTTTTTTTATGCTACACTTAATATAAATTAATAGATCATAAAATTGATGTTTGTTGATGTCAATATTATCTATAAATTGATACAAACATTGGAATCTTGTTTGGAGAGTTTGGTGGTGCCCACTCTACTCGCACCCGTTCGCGAACTCGCTCAAGGTTGATTGACGAGACATAAAAACTCGCCAGTTGATCCCTTTCAAATACCAAATGTTGATATAATGATGTAATCGTTCCATTTAAACGCTACCAAGCGATTCGAACAGTCAACAAGTAGTCCATATTCTGACATATACGAAAGATTGTGCGCTTTTGATTTGTCCATGTCTGTCTCTCCCGTCGACGGACGGACGCAACATGCGACTGCGTTCGCCACTTTCGCACTTAACCGGGTATCCGGTAAACGACTACAGTAGTCCACGTTGAAGTGCTCCTAAAATTCCTACTAAACGTCGCGACGGCGTGCATATCAGTCCGTTAAACTGCTTATATCATCTCCGTCCCCACACTTCAACTCCAGCAGGCGCCTACATGTTCTACTTTGAAGTACTACGTTGGACTAACCAGGCGGCGGCGACTTGCTCCGACGTTGGCCGTCGACGTGGCGCTGGAGGACGCGCGAGGCGCTGCGAGCGAGCCGCTTCATGGCCGCGTACTGCGCCTTGGTGACCGTCTGGGAGACGGTGTCGACGCAGCAGAACGAGCCGATGGCTGTGCCGTCGGCCGCCGTCAGCGGGAAGCCGAAGTAGAAGCGCAGGCCCAGCCGACGCACCACGCTCTGCCGCGTGAAGCGCACGTCCGCCTCGGGGTGCGGCAGCAGGATCGGCAGCTCCTTGCTCATGATGGTGTGCGCGCAGATGGCGTGCTCTCGCGGGATTACCGTGTTCTGGAACGCCGGGTGGCTCGATGCGAGGATGTGTATCTCGTCTCCGGTCACCAGTGTCACCACGCCGGCGTGGCAGCCGAGCTCCTTCTGCGCCAGCTCGCAGATCAGCTCGAGCTCCGGGGAGTTCTTGAGGTCCGACAGATTGGCCTCACTGCAGAACGCCAAGCGCTGCTCCTCACATGCTGGGATGGGCGCTGCAGGGGCGATCTCTCGCCCAGATCCGGGCTTGCACTGGAGGGAGTAGTCGCGGGTCGTCGAGTTGGCGAGCTCGTAGCTGCTCGGCTGGAAGCTGACACGCCGCAGAGCGTCCAAGTACTCGTCGTCCGAACTCGTCGCTTCCAGTCTGCTCACACTTGTATCAGGTGCTTCAAGCTCCGACATGGTGCGGATGATGGTCTTCACTGCGGCCTTGCGAGTCTCCGACGATAGCAAAAGAGCGTCTTGCAGGAGTTGTCCCAGTACGCCGGTAGAATTCTCCGAATCGCCTGGTGGATTATCAGCAATTGCTGGAGACGACACGCCGCCAGATGGCAGATTGTCGTAGATGCCGTCGTCTACGCGCTCCATGCAGTGCTCGCAGATGCGCACGATGAAGCGCTTCACTCGCCCGCGCTCGACCTCGTGCTGCCGCGAGCACTGCTCGCACACGTAGAAGCCGCAGAGGTGGCACTGCTTCTTGTTCCTGCCCAGGATGGTCGTCAGCATCTTAGTGCAGCACACGCACCGCGTGTTGGGCGGGTGCAGCCTCTTCACGTCCACGAACACCTGCGCGCTGAGCCGCCGGCGTCGAATGATGCGAGAGAGGTGTTGTGTGCTGGCTGCCATGTCCTTGATCCTCTGAACCAGCGCGCGTTCCGACACGCTGCGCCACTGGTACATGCGCTCTCGCGCCAGCAGTAGTCGTCGTCGCGGCCGAGCGCTTTGGCTCTGCTCCGCTGGTATCTCAGCGTAGAAGACCACTCGAACCCGCGACTTGCTGCCTTCGAAGTCGTCGGCCGAGTCGCTGCTGGTGATGTCAACGGGCAGCACTGCGTACGTCGCCGTGATATCCGTCAGCGCGCTCACGCTCGCCTTGGTCTTGCCCAGGAAGACGTCGTCGGGGTGCAGCGATGTCATGGAGACGGCGAACCCGTCCTTGCCGCAGCCGCCGCCGCCAACTTCGAGCGCGTGCAGCGCGTCGACGAAGCACCACTGCTCGCTGTGCGCCAGTAAGTGGCGCTTGACGAACGTGGCCGTCTTGACGTCCATGTCCGACGGGCTGGCGTCCACCACGAGAGTGTCTCCCCGCTGCTGCGTAGTGCCAGGCGTTGACCCAGCGCTGCTCTGATCGTCGCCGACGCGGTGCACGATCGCGCCGTAGATGAACTCTGCCCCGTACAGCTCGCGCATCACCGACGCGTGCTGCTCGCTGGTGCGCGGGCGCAGGACGCTCCGCATCTCGGCCACGGAGCACGCCACGACGCCGCTCGCCACGACACTCGTCCTGCTGCTCGCTCGGTGCACGGCGACCGAGAAGTTGGCGCGTTTGCGTGCTCGGTGGGTGATAGAGTCCCAGTCGACGCCTCGCGCCGTGCCCGCCGCCAACTCGACGAGCTTGCGGTCCGTCAGGCGCACGTGGCGCCGCGCCTCGTCGCTGTTCGCATCGGACGAGCTGCTTGCCGCCGTGTCCTCGGAATTGGCCAGCGTAGGCCGCGCGTCCGTCTTCTTAGGGAGGGGAGCAGGCATTAGGAACTCAGTCGGCGGAGCGCAAGTGGATCACTGGGCACGCAACGACCGCCGACGCCTTGAGGCTGCCGACGAAGTCGCTCCGCTGGCGCAAGCCGAGGGCGAAAGTGATGACCGGCGCGGTGGACCCTACGTGATGTACTGTACCGGTACCACACAGGGGCCCAGGGTGTATGGATGAGTGAAGCTCACTCGCTCTTCGTCATGCCGTCGCCTTGTTCCAGTCGAATGCGGCGTGGGAGCAAGCGATGGCCGCATGAGGGGCCGGGAAGGGAGGAAGAGGAGGAGGGCGCGCGGAACTGACTGTCAGGCAGCTGATGCGCGACGAGACCTCCTCGGTAAATTACTTTATGATGATACTATTTTGAGATGAAATGTCAGTGTACGTGTATATTTAATGCGTTATATACAAGAACCGGTAGCGATATTGTATCAACTCTAATAAATTTGAGGAGTTACGGTGATATCTGATGCTTGCACACGTCCAGCGTGACGAAGACAGTGGCCTCCGCCTTCGCGCTCGCCATCAATGACACCGCCGTCGCCACGCGCAGGCTCATCACATGGAGCGACGCGGTCGACCCCGGCGCGTGGCCTTCAGTACGTACAGTAGACTGTGCAGTACACCTACTGTACACTCGCGGCGGGCGGGATCATGCCGCCGTGCCGATGGCGGTTTGCAAACTAGGGGCCGGCGGTGCACAGCCGGATGGATCTACTGTACAAGTCGCGCGCCAGTTTTCGCTCCCCGCCCCTCGTCTCTATGCGCGCTTTGAGCCACGGGACGCTCGCTCGCACCGTCAAACGCCCGCGTTTCGATGGCGTTCGGCTGGAGGCGAGCAGGCTGGCGCGTCTGCGTCGCGTCCGCCGACGGTTTGTACTGGATCTCTTCGCGGAGCGCTCGCTGCGCTGCACAGCGGCCGCCGCATCCGTCGCGCCGAGAAGAGTGAGATGCTCTCTGTCTTCTAACGCTGGCTGCTCCAATCGAGAGCGACCCAGTGCTGTGGCCTTCTGAACGGCGGTGCCCACGCCCGAGTGAGCTGTACGTACAGTAGTTCTGTGCACATGTACAAAGCGCGGCGTGGATGGGCGTGGCGAGTGCAAGCCGCTTGTGAGTCAAAGTGAGTTGCAACTGACTGGGCTGCGTGGCCAACGGCGTATGTAGGTCGGCAGCGTGACGTCCGAGCGATTTCGCCAGCAGCTCATCGCGCGACTGGGGTAAAGCAGAGGGGCGGCGCGTCGTCCGGCGCGCCCCAAGCGCCTCGCGGCCCTTTTCTCCTCGCTTGCAGGTCGACCACGGCATCCTGCGCGGTTTGCTTGCGGCGCGCGAGTGCCAAAGCACGCATTGTACACGTGAAAGAGACGCAACTTTGAAGCTGTTAACCCCGCCCCGGCTTGGGCGCTGCCGCAACTTTAACCTTGGAGCATCTCTCGACTGGAGATGAGAACCAGCTTACGCCTCGTTGGAGCGGACCCCAAGTCTTCCTAGAGCCTCGACAGTGCGCCGCCGACTAACGTGCAGACGCCCTAGCGCCAGCGCCGGTTGTCGGCGAGGCCATCCACTTCCTGGCATCCGATTTGCTCTCGCCCCGCTCCATTCGACACCTCCCACTCCATCGACAAGATATCGCGATAGCTTCCACGCACTCTCGTTGGCGTCACCGGCATCGACATCATGGCCGACCGGGACAGCGTTCAACCGCTGAGCGGCAGCTTGTCGTCGCACTCGAGTTGCTCGCGAGGCAGCAGCAGTGGGGACGACAGGTATCTGCAGCAACAGCAGCAGCAGCAGAGCCGGCACGTTCGCTTCACCAACCAGAAGCTCTTCGAGATGGCGGCCGCCACCGCCTCGGGGGCCGGCTGGGACTCGCTCGTGCTCCCAGGGCTCGTGCCGGACGGACTGGCGACCACGCGCTCGCGCTCGCATGTGTCGGTGACGGCGAGCGCGGTCGCCGCGTGCTCCGTCGCCGAGATGCTCTCCGGGATCCGCCCGGCCGTCAGCACCGGCTACGCGGCGACCATGCGCGAGATGTTTGGCTCTGCGTTCGTCTACGGCGCCGTCGTACACCGAGCGACCAACTTCGAGCAGAGCGTCAGGATGTTGTCATCATCAACAGTGAAGCTTCACGCGTCCAGAACCTACCAACGAGCAAAGGAGCACAGCGTTCGAGTCCAGCTTCGGCCCGCGGACGCCCAGGTGAAGACCATCACGTTCGCCAAGCGGCACTTCTTCGCGCTCAGCGAGCAGTGGTGCGTCCTGGACGCGCTGCACGAGGTGTGCGATGACAAAGACGACTCGTTCGCCGTCACGATGACGTCGGTGGACCCCGACGACGTGTTCTTCGGCAAAACGCACGCGCGCACCGTCAGTGCGCTCACGGACATCTCGGCCGCGTACGCGGTCGTCCAGGCCCCACTCGCTCAAGACGTTGGCGGCAAGAGCAGCGCGAAAAGCAACAGCACAGCGACCGACGCGCCGGCGTGGAGAGTGCGGATCACGTTCCGTGCCGACTGCGATACAAAAGTGACGATGCAGAGCGCGGAGGACAGCACGTTATCGCGCAGTAGACTTCAGAAGCAACGGTTCTCGCAACGCGCCGTCACGAAGCGGCTCCAGGAACTCGCGCTCGCGACGCTCCGGCTCGTCGACGTCGTGCGCGCGCGCCGTCTGAACGCACAGATTTACGTCGACCCACACGCGGCCGCTCTGGCCGTGCCGCCGTCGGCCAAAACGCGTTGCGCGTGCTGCACGCGGCGGTTCCTGAGCTCCACGCGACGGAAGCAGTGCCACCTCTGCGGCTTCTTCGTGTGCGCCACCTGCTCAGTCGTCCACGAACTGCCCCGCGCGGATGGACGCCGCTTCCTGGTGCGTGTGTGCGCGCACTGCCTCGAGTTGGTCGACGACGGCTGCTACGACAATCTGCCGCGCGGCTCCGCTCCGTTGCCGCCCTAGATTGAGCCAGATCGTCCGAGCGCCGAGCCGTCAGCTGTAGGACTGCATCGAGCATTAACTGAGGCGCTGTCCAGCACCAGCACGTCGCCCACACGCAAGGCGGCTGTCAAGTTGGTCATTCGGCACCTGAAACAGCAACACGAGGAGGAAGAAGCGGAACGACGGGCTTCTGGCTCGCAGCTGCTACTGGACAAGACGCGTTCGGAGCGCCAACACCTGACACACGACAGCTCAGATGGAGAGCACTTGGAGGCACTCGCGGTACTGACGCGTGATCAACAGGACCCACCGCTAAGCGCGTGTGCGCTCGCGGGCTCTCGTTTCCGCAGGTACTCCATCGTCAAGGCGGCTGGCACCGACGGACGCGTGCCGCCGATCCCCGTACCGAGCGACGAGGAGCAGCGATTGCAGTGGCTTGCAGCGGCCGCTCCGTCCGCTTCCTTCACGGAGATTAAGGACTTGCTGGAGCTCCAAGTTCTGTGCGAACTGGCAAAGCGTGAAATGGACTGCCAGGCCAGCATGGTGACGGCGGTGGCCCAGGACGAGGCGCACGTGCTCGCGACGATCGATCCGAACTTCCGCGGCGTCGTGCTCCCGAGTGAGCAGGTGATCTGCTCGCACACCATCATGGACCAACGGCTGCCGTTGCTGGTGTCCCACCCGGAGGCCGACGTCCGGTTCTGCCAGTTGGATGGCGTGCGCGGGCCCACGGGCTCCCGCTTCTACTTTGGCTTCCCCCTGCGCTTGTCTTCATCCGGTGGCGACCGATCTGACGGTGCAAAAGGTGGAGAAGGTAGCGGCGGTTCCGCCCTTGGCTCGATCTGCTGCTTGGATGTCGAGTCGCACACGGTCACGCAGTCCCAGTACGCGGCCATGGCGCGGTTGGCTCGCAGCGCAGCTAGGATATTAGAGAAGCGGCACCAGCAGCAGCAGGTCACTTCGAACGCATGAGCGGCGCTATTATACAGTACAGTGCACGCCAGGCCTTATGAACATGGTGTTTTTTTGCAGAAAATTCATCACTTTCTGCTCTTATTGGCTGAAATTATAGTGGATAATAGCAAATTTCAAGCGCTTTCGATTGCACCATGCTGTGTCATTGTGAGC
>JAADXW010001314.1:0-10113 GCA_023337975.1 Phytopythium ostracodes
CCCCCCCCCCCCTCTTCATTTACGCGGCATCGGCGGGCTCCAGCAGGCTCGGGTCCTCGACCAGCCGCTTGACGTTCTTGGCCATACGCGCAGCTTCCGAACCATCCACGTACCGATGATCGATCGTCGTCGTGATGGTGAGAATGGGACGCACCACCACCTTGCCGTGCACCACCACAGCCTTGTCCTCGATCGAGCCGACCGTCACGAGCATCGGTACCTGCGAGTACGGCGTGATGGGCGCGAATGCCATGTCGAGCCCCATCATGCCGATCGACGTGACCATGCACGCGCCAAACATGTACGGCTCAACGCCCAGCGGCTTAATGCGGATGCCCACGGCGCTGCCAAGCCAACCGAAGAAGTTGACCATCTGACGGATCACAATGGTAGGCAGGATCGACATGAGCTTGTTGCGATCCTCCTGGCCCTTGTCCTGGCCGCTGCGGATCTTGGTCGCGTCTCCACGCACACGAGAGCACACCTCCGTCAGCGACATCTTGTCCACTTCGGGGAGGCGGCACACGCCCAGGTCCTTGCCGCCTTCGACGGCCACAAGGCACGACAAATCCACAGTCGGCGCGGGGTAGTAGGTGCCGAGCACGAGGTGGCCGTTCACGGACGGCGCCTTGCCGAGAGCGTAGCCCAGAGCGCGCAGCACAACGTGCGTGATCGTCACGTGCGCGCCCGTGGCCTCACGCTTAGCCTCAATGTACTTTTGCGTCTTGGACACGTCCAGCTGCAACGTGCCGAGGATCATGCCACTGTCCGGGGGACCGAAAGTCGCGATCATCATCTTGCGCCGCGGAGACATGACGCTGGGTCCGAGGTGCAGCTGCAGCGAGAAGTACAGGATCAGCAGGATCACGAGCACCAAATGCACGAAGCTCGGAAGACCGACAGTCTTGAGCGCAAGGATCGCACCGCCGAACTGAACAGCGTACGTCGCGAGATCGTTGACCGTGTTATGACGGACCTTGGGCACGTCAAGCACGATCCCGTCCGAAGAATCATCAGGCTTGGAAGAGGACTTTGAAGCAGCAGAACTGACAGTGGCAGCAGCAGCACTCTCCTTTACAGCAACGTGCTTCTCGGCGATCGTCACCTTCTTGGGCGTCTCCTTCTTGCCTGTTTGCTTGCTCATCTTCGATGTGGGGGTCGATGTCAATGGCGAGGATGCCTGCTTGTTGGACGGGTCGAAGACAGTGTTCGTCACCTTCCCCAACTTCGCGAGTCGCTCTACTTCGGCGCGGTTCTTCTTGAGCACCTCGCCAATCCGCTGAATCACGAATGGCTGCTCCGCCGCGGCTTTGCTGGCGATTCGCGACGGGATGTTGCCCTTCAGGTCCGTCTTGACCATGAACGTCACCTCGGCGCCGTCGTAAGTCGCATTCGGCACGATCTTGGTGCACGAAATGTGTACCTCTCCACGGACGACCTTCGGCTCCTTAAGCGGACACAGGTCAAGGTCCTCAATAACCTGAGCGACAATCATGATCGTGCCGTCCGGCAGCACGCGCCAGTGCGTCAGGTTGCAAAAGTCGCGGCCAGCCACAACGAAAATGGGCTTGAACTCGAAGTAGTCGATCGTCGTCTGCGCGTCGAGAGTCGCCAGCGGCATGCCCTGCGCGAGCTGCGGGTCCACCAGCTTCTTCTTGCTGCTGTCAATCACCTGGTCCCAGATCGCGCGCGGATGGTACGGCAAGAAGCCGATCCCCTTGGCGGAAGTCAGCGACCCGTCCACCTTGGTGTACGCCTTGACGCCGTTCTTCTCCGAATTGAAGTTCCACGACGACTCGTCATTCAGCTCCGACTCGACACGAGCGAGCGCCTTCTCGACCAGGTCGCGGTACTTGTCAGGGACGCAAGGGAAGCCCTCCTCGGGCACAGCCTGCGATTCATTTGACACCACCGGCTCTTCCGGCTCAGGCTCACCGGACTCACCACCCGAGTGCGAGCGCGAGGACGACAACGTGTCATCATCTTCGTCTGCCTCGCAGTCCGTTGTCGTGATACCGAACAGCGTGCGGTTCGTGACGCGCTCCCACTGACCACTCGCAACGCCGTCGTCGTCTTCAAGCGCTTTTCGGAGCCCATCAATCACGAACGCCTGCTTGATGAACATCTTGGCCTGGAGGCTGGAAGGGATGCCCGCCTTGATGTCTGCCTTGGTGATGTACACGGCCTTGACACCGGTGTAGTCCTCGTTGGGCAAGAGCACAAAGCCCGCCATGATCGCCCTCGCGCGGATCACCTGCGGCTCCTGCGACTTGACAAACTCGTTGGACTCGTCATACGTCGCCAGCACCACAATGCTGCCGTCCTTGAGCACTCGCCAGTGCGTAATGTTGACGAAGTCGCGCGCAGCCGCGGGGAACACGGCCTTGTACGTGAGGTGGTCGACCCACGTGTGGTCGTCGAACACGTGGACACGCTGTGTCGCCAGCAGCTGCGGGTCGAACGTGTAGCGGCGCGACAGCTCCAGGATGAGCTTCAGCACCGCGTGCGGGTGGTAGTTGATGAAGCCAACGCCCTTGTACGCGCCCAAGCGCGACGCCTTGCGCACGTACGCTTTCACATCGCGCTTCTCGGTCTCAAGCTTCCAGCCTTCGGCGTCGTCCTGCGCCTGCTTGACAAACTCGCACATCAGGGTCTCCATCCGGTCCTCGTACTGTTCAGGAAGCTGTGCGTCGTCCACATGGATGGCCGCTAGACCCGCGTAGTCAACCATCGAGTTGGACGACGACGAGTGGAAGAACTCGAGCGTGGACGGTCGGTAGTCGGCCATCGACGCGCGCGAGTCGGGCAGCATGGACGGCCGAAAGTCCCCAGCCATTGATCCGCGCAAGTCGCTGGTACTTCCAGCTGTGGACGAGCTCAGCGCCGATGCGGCCAGGCTCTCCGCCATGTTCGCATGACGAATAGCAGCCGAAATGGCCTCAATCCAGTCCTCCGTGCGGCTCGGGAGCGTGGCCGCGAGGTCGTAGACGCGAGAGGTCTTGGGGTGCGAGATGCGGAAGCTGTAGTACTTCTTGTCCTTGGTCGGCACGACCTCGCAGCCTGCGAGCACGACGATGCCGCGCGGCACCGAGTCGCCCTCGCGCTTGTAGTAGTACAGCACGGAGCCCTCGAGCGAGAAGTAGCGCGGCTTCCACGAGCGCGCGATGCCGCCCGTCTTCTTGTACAGGTGGCCGAACTTGCGCGGCGCCGGCGCGGCGCCCACGCTGCCACTGCTGCCGTGCAAGTACTGCGGCTGCGGTGATCGCATCAATGCTCGCAAATGGATTCCACGGCAATGAGAAAGTAAGCGAACAGACTGTTCTCTCACTCGCTCAGAATGAGACGCTGGAACGCGAGTTCAGGGGTGGATGACGAGCACGCGAGCGAGAACACGGTGCGGGGAGTGGCGTCCGTCGAATGCGGGCAGGGGTCGAGCACAGGCGTCGCCAATACACGCTTCGGTAGCGCTGGACGTTCGCTTATCAGTCTGCGATCGAAATCGGGAAATGCGGAACCAGGAAAAGGCGGCGGGGCGGGTTGGCACTGGCAGGCGGGCGCACATGATGGAAGGGTTTCCCCCCAGTTGGCGGGCGTCACCCATACTAAAACACAGATGTGCGCAGTTTTCTAAAGCGCGGCGCAAAGACCGGGCAACCCGACTCGGTTCCCGCCTGGCCGAGCGTCTTTTCGTAAGACCCGACGTCATTGGGCACTGCGTGGCCTTGTTTAGTCTTAAGTGTCGGGTTATGGAATATGGCCGTTGAAGTGTAAGCAAATCAAGCGTAATATTACACTAATTCAAAATTTACATTTGATTATAAAGGCACTTTACCTAGTGGAAACTTCACGTATTAATTTAATTAAGCGTCGCATTCGAACAAACAGGTCGCTGGTCATCTCTGACTGCCGGAATGTGTAGGAGGCGTCACAGGCGACGTCCGTCCAGCAGTGACAAAATGAGCACTTGCTTTATGTGGGAGCAATCGCAGTGTGACCATTTAGTGACCCGTTACTCACGTTCTGTCATCGGATTGCACACGCCCCTCACGTCGATTTGACATGACGCCAGGGGGTGGCGGCGTCTGCCGGCAACAAGTCCCAGTTTCAGCGGGAGAGGGAACGACCACGCAGGCACGTACAGTTTCTCCCAGATAAAACTAGTACAGTACAGTATGAAGAGGGAGCGACCTCACCCGTACTCGTACAGTAAGGCCTTAAGTTATTACGGGTAAAACGATCGCTACGAGTGCGAACGAAATGAGGTGCGTTTGATACGTCGTTGGGATCGCAGCTATAAAAGTGTTCCATAACCGGAAAGTTAAAATGGAACCTTTTCGGTTGTCATTCCTTGTTTCCTGTGATGCCGCTCCTCGTTCTTATTTTCTTCTTCAACTTGATCCCAGATGACTAGGTACAGCGCACTTCAACTTAAGCCACCTCGAGACCAACCTGTCGTGATCTGTTGAGTCATGCATACTAAAGTTAGTGGAGCAAGCACACATTCGATCGAAGATGGCCTCGTCGAGCTCATGTTGCTCCGCGCCGGCGTGATCGTTTCCCTGAGAAACATGTTCAAGCCTTTGAACGCTGTTGTTGGCCGGCGTGCGCCGAATGAGAGCGTCTGCGGGTCAATATTAATAGAATCTGTAGCTCTTACTAGCTCCTGACCATCGGATATCCTAAAGGCTTGCTCCAGCTCGATACATAACGCAATGCAAGAAGTGTGTATGGACGCTTACCGAAGGATGCAACAGTAAGTAACAAACGGAGAAAGAGCCTACGAGCACTCATTCGGGTCCATCGCGAATTGTGTGCGCACTTACAGGATCGTGTTCTTGACCTTGCCCTGCGCCGCGATCTCGACGAGGTTCTTGTTCTTCTTCAGCTGCTCGCCGATGCGCTGGATCACGAACGGCTGCTGGGCCGCAGCGCTCGACGCGACGCGGAAGGGGATGCTGCCGCGCAGGTCCGTCTTGACAATCATCGTCACATCGGCGCCCGTGTAGTCGGCGTTAGGCGTGATCTTCGTCAGCGCAAAGTGCAGCTGGCCGCGTACGACCTTGGGCTCCTTGGACGGGCAAAGCTCGGGCTCCTCAATGCTCTGGGCGATCACGACGATCGATCCGTCGGGAAGCACGCGCCAGTGCGTCAGGTTGCAGAAGTCGCGGCCGGCTACGATGAAGATCGGGCTGTACTCGAGGTGGTCGATCGTCGTCTGCGCGTCCAGGCGCGCCACGGGCTTGCCCGTCGCGAGCTGCGGGTCGATGGACTTTCGCTTTGAGCTGTCACTCGCGAGCTCCCAGATCGCGCGCGGGTGGTACGGCAGGAAGCCCGTGCCCTTGGCCGCCGTCAGCGACCCGTCCACCTTGGTGTACGCCTTAACGCCGTGCTTCTCCGAATGGAAGTTCCACGAGGCCTCGTCCACGAGCTCAGCCTCGACGTTCGCCAGCGTCTTCTCAATCAGTTCGCGGTACTTCTCCGGCACGGAAGGAAGACCCTCCTCAGGGATGGCCATCTTGGTAGCGGCGGCGACAACCTCCGGCTCGGGCTCCTTGGGCGCGGTCTGCGTGGAAGGGGACGACATGGCGGCGCCCTTGTAATGCTCGTTCCGAGGACTGGGAGAAAGCGAAAGTGAGAACCGCAGTCCGCGCCTTGTCTTGTTCGAAAGTGCCGGTGTCGTTCGTTCCCTTTGGCGCCCGGCGCGGTCCGCCAGAGAAGAACCTGCCGTGGCCAGCGGGTCCCATCCTTCATCATATAATTTTCAAGTGTAATGTCGCATTTTCACAAACCCGATGCCGACAATTCCCCTGATGATGTTGACGCCGCTGTCAACGCCAGGTGGTCCTGCCATCATGCAGCGTCAACGTCTAAAACGTTACATCATCTCATAACTAGGGGTGACTCACTGTTTTAGTCCCAAAACGATGCAGAGCGCGATCGGGTTTTCGAATATGGCGCGGGCTTGACAAGGCCAGATCAGGTTGTAGAGTTCCCCGGTTTCCCATTAAAAATAATAATAATCGACGAGATAGTATTGGAGATTAGAGGTATTAGCTGGAGCGGCACCGAGGCGAGGTTTCGACGGTGAAGCGCTGTCGTAACGTCGATGAAGCCAGCGTGGCGGCGCCAGGAAACCTATTCGGTCGATGTAAGTGTCATGCGCCGCTACTTTAGATATGGATCTTATGCTGCATTGGCGGCGCAAGACGGCGTTCGCCCACACCTATCCATGGCGTGAGTGCCCCTCCAGACGTTGTTGGCGCAGTTCTAAGCTCTATTCAGCACAAACAGCAAAAACAGTGCGTGGTTGGGGCCTCATGACACTCTTGTCGCTTGCTCCTCGCTTGGGTTGGCGTGCGACGTATCAGTTGCTGGTGCCAGCCACTCTACCCACACAATGCGTCCAGGACCTGGTTGAAGTTGCCGTCGCCTAACTCCGCACTTAGTCATCCGCACTTAATCAGGTAGAGTCGACCACCTCCACTAAGTACGCATCGGAAGAATGGCAGCTCCCCCTTCAATCAGATTGACCCGCTTCCGCGCTTCCCTCCCCTTTTCCCATTCATTCAATAAGAAAGGCCGACGCCGCCCTTAGTCGATCCGATCATGGGCGCGTTCTTCCGCCTCGGCGCGCTCTGCAGCCGCCACTCCGTGTGGGTCGCGCTGGGCGCGCTCGTGAGCAGCCTGGTGCTGTGTCTCGGGCTGTTCAATATGCGCGTGCAGACGGATCCGCACGGCATCTGGGTGCCGCCCGACAGCGTCGCGGCGCGCGAGCAAGCGCGCTTCAACGAGCTCTTCCACCCGTTCTTCCGCATCAACCAGCTCATTTTCTACGTGGACGGCGACGTCCTCGACCTCGTGGATGGCGCGGACGTCGAGGAGGAGGACGAAGACACGTGCGCGGTCAACGAGAAGCCCGTGAGCGACCTTGTGCAGAAGAAGTACCTGGTCAAGATGGCGCAGATCCAGGCGGCGATCGCAAACGCGTCGGTGCCCGCGGAGAGCAGCGGCGGCAATGTGTCGTTGTCGCTCGAGGACTTCTGCTACCGCCCGATCAAAAGCAAAGGCTGCCTGGTGACGAGCCCGTTCCAGTACTGGCGCGGAGACCTATCGCTGCTGGAGAACGACCCAGACATCAAGCTCACGACTGCGTGTCAGACGACGGACCCGAAGCTGAAGCAGTTCTCGCCCTGCATGGACCAGAACGGCGTGCCCGTGATGCGCAGCGTGGTGTTTGGCGGCCTGGCGCGCGATGCATGCCACCAGAACCCCGACCCGTGCGGAGAAGCGACTCCGCGTGCGCGTGCGCTCATGGTGACGTTCTTGCTGCACAACAATCCGGACAACGCAACGTACACACAAAATGTGGAGCAATGGGAGAGGGACGTGTTCCTCGGGATCGCGCAGCAGGAGGGTCTGTCATTGGCACATCACAAGACGGCCGACTACTTTGTCGACGACGAGGAGGCTTCGTTCGACGGCATGAAACTCACGTACATGGCGGAGCGGTCTGTGGCGGACTCGCTGGTGGTGCAGACCAAGCAGAACGCGTTCGTCGTCGTTGTGAGCTACCTGGTCATGTTCCTGTACGTCTCCTTGTCGCTGGGCAAGTTCACACACCCGGTTTACTCGCGCTTCGGCCTTGGCCTCACAGGTATTTTGATCGTGCTGCTGGCGCTTGGCATCTCCATGGGCGTGATCTGCGCCCTGTTCCAGATGGAGGTCACCATGATCACGCTCGAGGTCGTGCCTTTCCTGATTCTCGCTATTGGCGTCGATAACATGTTCATCCTCACGAACGAGTTTGACCGCCTCATGATGCTTCGTGCGGGCGTGAGCAACAACAACGATGATATGATGCTGGGACAAGTGCTGGGCGAGACGATGACGAATGTTGGCCCCTCGATTGTCGTGGCGGCTGTTGCTGAGACGCTGGCGTTCCTCGTCGGTGCGCTTACGAAGATTCCGGCGCTTACAAGTTTCTGTATTGTTGCTGCCCTTGCGGTCGTTGCCGACTTCGCGTTGCAGATGACATGGTTCGCGGCGGCACTCATCCTGGACGCGAAGCGCGTGCGCGCACGCCGCTACGATCTGTTTCCGCTCATCAAGCAGACTGTTCGGTTTAAGCCGAGGCCAAAACCGAGACAACCGCGTGGGGCTGCTGGCAAGCGCAACACTGCGATACCTGCGGTGGTCGATGGAGGACTAATCCAGATGTTCATCGCCAAGAAGTACGCCCCTGCACTGCTGCGACGCTCAACCAAGATTGCGGTGCTGGTGACCACGCTATTCCTCCTTGCGCTCAGTAGCCTTGGCTTCACGCAGCTGCAGCTTGGACTCGAGCAACAGCTAGCAGTGCCAACGGACTTCTACCTCCACACATACTTTGAGCAGCAAACTAAGTACGGCGAAGCTGGCCCGCTCGCTTACGTGGTGCTTGAGCATGAGCTCCAATACACGGACGCCACGGTGCAGGCCGACGTGCACACGCTCACCAACGAAGTTGGCAACCTGCGCGAGTTTGTGCAGCTTCCGGTTTCGTCATGGCTCCAGACTTTCAATCAGTGGCGCCAGTTGCGTTACTTTTTGCGCGACAAGATCCTGAAGAAGCAGTGTGACTGCCCTGAGCAGCCCATGGCGCCGTTCAAGTACGAGCTGGCCAGCAACGCGTCAAATACGGCCAAGGCTACAAATCTCAGCAGCCAAACGAGCGGCATTTTCGATGGGCTCTACACTCCTCGTCTGCGTGAGGATGTGGCGCGTGATCTGATCAAGTTCAACGACCACGCAGCGCCCATCGCTGATGTTGCTGAAGCCGACGTGACCCCCGACGCGCTCTTCTACCCACTTGTGAAGAACTTCACGCAGATCTCGATCGATTCCACGTGTTGCCAGCACTATGGTCTTTGTGGCGCTCAGTACGAGGACGACGTCGTGTTCACATATGCCACGGACACCGACAAGCAGACGTCGTCAGTCTCATCGCTAGCTGCGACTGGGATTGCAGGTTCGCGACTCCGTTTCCAGGTGAACGCGATGAAGAACCAGTCGATGTTCGTGAACTCGTACTACTACATGCACGAGCTGACGAGCAAGTGGAGCCACCGCAGCAAAATTGCAAGTGACAGCTTGGGGGCTGCATTCCCTTATGCTCTGACCTTCGTGTACTACGAGCAGTACACCTACATCCAGGGCGTGGCACTGCAGAGCATCTTGCTTGCGCTCGCGGTCGTGTTGCTCGCGGTGTTCATGCTCATGGACCAGAACGTTCGGCTCAGCGCGCTTGTGGGGCTCTGCGTGCTGTCGATGACGCTAACGCAGATCGGCTTCCTCTACACGTGGAACTTGCTCTCGAGCGTGTCCACGGCCATCAACGCCGTGTCGGTCGTCAACCTGCTCGCCTGCGTGGGCCTCGGTGTCGAGTTTTGCGTGCACACTGCGCATCAGTTCGCTTACTCGCAGAAGACGCTCGGTGTGGTGCGCGTGTCGGCCAACGACCATGCCGCGAACGCACTCGCGACCGTCGGTGGATCGATCTTGTCGGGCATCACGCTGACCAAGTTCTGCGGCATTGGCGTGCTCGCGTTCGCGCCCTCGATGCTCTTCCGCGTCTACTTCTTCCGCATGTACATGGGTATCGTCGTGCTCGGCTTCTTCCACGGCCTCGTGCTGCTGCCCGTGTTGCTGAGTCTCTTTGGCCAGCACGCCGAGTACCCGGACGACTTTGGCTCGTTCCTGCTGTCCGAGGAGCGCGACGATGAGCTCGAAGACGAGCGAGGCGCGTATTGAGCGACACCTACCGATTTGTTGTTGCGAGATGTAAGAGAGAGGTGTGGCGACACGGTAACGTTGTGAAGACGAGGAGAGAATGAAAACCCCAACGACAATCGGCGATGTGTATTGCTGGTTGCTGCTTACTCATCGTGGACGCGGATAGCATCGCAGCGCTTCGACTAAAGCTGACACGAGTCCAGCAGCTTAGAACTGGCGGAACTGCTTGCGCACGTTGATGGGCTTGGTCTCCGAGGCGGCCTCGACCTCAAGCACGTTGAAGCGCACCGTCTTGGCGAGCGGGCGGCACTGGCCGATGGTCACGACGTCGCCCTCCTTGAC
>JAADXW010001315.1:0-10106 GCA_023337975.1 Phytopythium ostracodes
CCTTGAATTTTGACGTTTGTATAGAAAATTCTCGAATACGGCTGCTTTCGAGCTGCGAACAATACGACACAATTTCTAATGCATTACAGCCAATCATATCCAAACGCGGTCTCAATCTGCGCTGTGGTTGGTGAGAAATCACGATTTTTCGCCCCGTTTTATAATTTTGCACCGCATTTATGCCTTTTGTCATTTTATGTTTGACTGATATTGTGCCGGCAGTGCTATTATGTCGCCGACGGTACTTGTCGCCCGCTATTGCCTCCCCACCTCGCCCTCAGAAAGACAAGTGGCGACGCGCTCCAAAACATGTGAGAATGCAGTTCCCTCCTGGATGAAATGGCGCTCACACGCGTAGCCCCCGCAGACAGGAGCCCCTAAGAGCGCCATGCTCCTGCGTATCTAACTCGCTGCGCGTTGCTGCCGTCGCCAGGTCGGGCAAAGTTACGTTCAAGGTCACGCTGACGTCGGACCCGAAGCTGCCGTACCGGGTGTAAGTCAAGTCTGCGCTCGCGTCTTTCAATGCGTTCGGCGGCTCGAGGCGAGCGCTAACTCGTGCGCGAATGTCTGTGCTGTGCAGGGTGAACGTCCCGGAGCAGGCGCCGTTCACAGCCGTCCTCAAGTACGTCGCGGAGGAGGTAAGGCGCTGCTTGTTCAGCCGGAAGAAGCGCTCGAGTTTGCCTGGTGCTCAAGAAGTGATGCTTGTGCGCCACAGTTCCACGTCCCGGCGGCGACGAGTGCCATCATCACGAACGGTACGCCACCTTGCGGCCCTCGCCGTGCTGGTAATACCTCTGATAGCGCAAGGCGTTTGCTGACGAGTGAGTGCTCGTCCGAGTATAGACGGCATCGGCATCAACCCGTCGCAGAGCGCCGGCAACGTGTTCCTGAAGCACGGCTCCGAGCTGCGTCTGATCCCGCGCGACCGCGTCGGCGGCGCGGCAACGGACTGCTAAGCGCGTGGGCGCACTTGCAGCTCGTTGTAAGGGGAGATGGCGGTGCTGCGAGCGTTTTCATCCGGCGGTTGGCAGAGGCTAATTATACGCTTTAGACATTGAGATGTACTTGCAGGGCACGTGATGAACACGCAAGCAGCATGCTGATCCTTCGTAGAGTTCATCTCCACGCTGTGCTCGTCGCTACATGGTCGTATCACTGGGGGGAACGCAGTCTCGTTCGGGTTGCTAAGGTGCTGTATTATAATGCTGGACGCCTGCACGTACGCTGCAGCTCAGGCAAAACGCACCATCCGTTGCTATCGGCCCGGAAGCAGCCTTTCACAAGCCCTTGTTGTAGAACACGTTGGTGATCGGGTCGGCGTTGCTCGAGTGCTGGACGAAGGTGCGCTCGCGCACGGCAGTCTGCAGCTCCGGCTCGAGCGACGACACGGCGAGCGAGCTGCGCTGAGGGAAGAGCGCACAGCACAGCGGCGTCGAGAAGCTGAGGCACAGACCCGTGAGCAGCACCATGCTCGGGCCGTTCATGGCCGGGTACTTGCGCAGGAACGAGCCCTGCTCGAGCTTGCTCATGATGACGGGCGGGATGAACATGGCCGGCACCGCCATCAGGATGCGCGACGGCACCACCTGGGCCACCGCCTGCACGGCCGCGACCTTGCTCTTGCCGATCTTCTCGCCGGTCGCGGTCTCCACGTCAATGCCGTTCAGCAGCTCGCGCTGGCGCATGAGCGGGATGTTGACGCAGTTGGCCGCCGCCACGGCCACCAGCGGCACCAGGCGGCCGACGATGCCGTTGCTGAGCGCCGGGCGCTTGGCCACAAACCGGTTCAAGGCGAGCGCCGTCGCCACCGAGGCCGTGCTCGCGGCGCCGTACGCCTGCAGGAGCTGGTCCGTGGTCACGCCCGTGCTGGCGTTGCGGTTTGTGTAGTTGACGATCGAGTTGAACGTCTGGTTCATGAACTGTTTTCGTTCGGAGCAGCCACAGAAGGGCAAAGCAGCGTCAGACATCAATGGAAAGCACCAGGCATTCACGCGGAAAGAGGCAACGCACCTGCCAGAAGACGACGGCGGGCGTGGAGCGGTAGAACGTCATCATGCAGCCCGTGATGAGCATGTTGCCGGGCACCTGGAAGGACATGCGGCCCAGGATGAAGTTCTTCTCGCCCGTGTCCGGGTGGAAGGCGCTATCCACGAGCTGCTTGGCGCGCCAGACCTCGTCCTCGCCCAGGTTGGGCAGCTTGCCGGCGCGGTAGTCCTCCACCGTGCGCTTGGCCGCATCCAGCTCGGCGTCGCTCGCCAGCACGTTCAGCGGGTTGGTCGTCGCGATGAAGTGCTTGGCGCGGCCCACGTACGTGCTCTGGTCCCACCGTGGCGCGTCCAGGTTGATCAGCCCGTTGGTCGTCGACATGGTGGCGTTGTATACGAGGAGGAGGAGGCTACAGGAAACGGGAGGAGGGAGACGTCGCCGGAGGTCGAGTCTGCTAGTGGCGGGAAGCGCGTTGCGGTGTTGGAGAGGGTGCTGACGTTTGCGAAAACCGGCGGTGACCACTCGCTCGCCTTACCTCGGACCTCCTCGTATAGTAAAAGAAAGTGAAATCTATCGAGTTTCAGAGGATTCGGCTCTGTTTGCGAGAAAAAGGCCAGTTGAGCCATCAGTTGTCAAGGGTTCAACGTGGTAAAGAGAGGGACGGACGATAAAATATGACAGGTCTTGATGGAGGGGTCACTCTCTCGAGGGGATCGAGGTAATCCGCAATGTACTGAGCTCAGACAGAAACGCGCAGAATCAACTGATACAAGTAAATTTTTGAACCTGAAACGTCACCCTGTTTTGACAAAAATGGGTGAGCTCCACGACGCGCAACCTTTCGCGTCCCGATAGCTCGATCGAAGCCTCAATGGGTCATTAGAGAACGCTTCAGCCTCCGAACACTCGACCAAGGCGTCTTCTAACCTCAGGAAAGAGCGGCGATTATGCCGCGCATCACGCTGGAGCTGCTGCGCAAGCGCGCGGAGCACAACGAGTGCATCATCTCGACGCTGGAGGAGATCTCGCTGCACCAGGAGGAGCTCGAGAGGATCGAGGTGATCGGCACGCTGTGCCGCAAGCTGCGCATCCTGTACCTGCAGAACAACATCATCGAGAAGATGGAGGACCTGACGCACATGAAGGAGCTGCGGTACCTCAACTTGGCGCTCAACAACGTCAGCAAGATCGAGGGCCTGCAGAGCTGCGAGTTCCTCAACAAGCTCGACCTCACCGTCAACTTTGTCGACTTTGACGAGCTCGAGGACAGCATCGTACGTTATGTTGCCCCTCAAGATCTCTCCCCTCCAGACAGCTCTTACACGCCTCTTTGCTGCCATGACAGAATCACTTGAAGCCGCTGCGGCATCTGCGCGAGCTGTACATGCTCGGGAACCCCTGCCAGGCCAACTGGTCGATTGGGTTCCCCGAGTACGTCATCGCGTCGCTGCCTCAGCTCGAGCTGCTCGACGGCAAGGAGATCCACAAGAGCGACCGCATCAAGGCGCTGCAGGTGTTCGATGAGCGGCAGAGGTACGTTCGCGAGCAGGCCGTGCGGGTCCGCGCCGAGAAGGCGGCCAAGAGGAAGCAGCAGGAGCTCGAGGACGCTGCGAAACAGCAGCAAGCCGAGGCAAAGGACGAAGAAGTGATTGACGTGATTAGCGGCGAGGCGACCGACATTTCACGCTCGCAGGAGGCATCGACAAGCGCCGCACCGACCGAGAAGCAGTCGATGATGGCCTCGGAGGAAAAGGTCCCGTACACTCCGGAGACGCGCCGCGATATGTACATGGAGATGGCGGAGCAGAAGGAGGTGCAGAAGGCGCGCAAAAGAGAGAACATGCCGAAAGAGCGCAACACTGAGGCGGAGCACGAGGAGGCGCGGCGCCAGGCGAGGGCGCAGGAGGAGCGCGACGACGGATCGATCCGCCAGTGCAACGAAGGCAAGTGGGAGTTCCGACTGCTGGACGAGCCCCTCGACGTCGTCCTCGAGGTCGACCTGCCGCGCTTCCTCGACACGTCGCTCGTGGACGTGGACGTGCACCCGTCGTTCGTGTCGATCGTGGCCAAGAACAAGGTCTTCCGCCTGCGCTTTCCCGAACTCGTGCACTCGGACAAGGGCAAGGCCGAGCGCTCCAAGGTGACGGGGACGCTGCGCCTGACGCTGCCAAAGGCCCACGTCACGCCGACACAGCAGCTCCGCGCCCAGCTCTACCAGGGAGAGTGTGACAAGGAGCAGAGGGTGTCCAAGAAGAAGGGGCAAACGAAGGGCGACGGCGCTCGGACGTCGTCCAGCGACGCCTCAAATGCAACTGGCCGGACCAAGAAGCTCGTCAACCAGAAGGAGAAGATCGCGGACGAGGTACGATGAACCGAAGTGTGTGTGATCCTGTCTTGCTTTGTCTAATGCGTCTCCATGGTGTCGTCGCAGCTCCACGAGGCCGCGGCCGGCTCGCGCTGCGTGAACATCCGGGGCCTGGTGGGCAACCAGCAGGAGGAAGAAGAAGGCGGCTCGCGCTCCAAGCTGACGCCGCTGGTGACCAAGGTCGCGTCCAAGCGCGGCGGGGAGCCCGAAGATGACGAGCTCGGATATGACGGCGACTGCCCACCTTTGATCTATTGACGCTTTGGATCGTTTCAGTTACGTGGACATCGGCTTAATACAGTACAGTACTGTACTGTACCCACCCGCTGGCTGCTGACCTGATGATTGCGACAGCTGCTACTCCGTCACCGTCCATCCATAGTGAACCCAAGTCAGTTTCTTTTTCCCGCGCCTTCTCTTCCAATGGGGCCACCAAAGCGACTGGCACTGGGCGCCACCCCCTCCTCATCTCCAGCACCGCCCAGTGTATCATAACGCTCGCTTCACTATTGCGTCGGCTCCCATGAGGACGGTCGCTCCCTGCTATCATTAACGGCACGGAGGCGCGGTCCCCACCCACTCGCATCTTGATCATCGACGCGCCAAAAACCGATGAGCTCGCGCTGTTTTTACAGTAGAGCCAGGGCGTATGACGCGTCATCAGCTGGTCTCACTGCCAATTGTTACCTCCATAATTCGATAGGCGCCTACAATCATTTCCGTTCGGGGACATTCCATTAGCAACATTTCCATCATCAGTTCACACCACTCCACAATTTAATAGTTTTGGTGGGTCCTGCCCGCCTTTTTCCTGCACGCACCGCTTCCTGCGCTGTCGCAGGGAAGGAAACCAACTCCCGCAGTACAGTGACTTCTGGTAGTTTGGCTGCATTTTTCAAGTTGCGACCGTAGGCGGAAAAGCCCCAGCCACTCGCCAAGCCAACTCCAGCGCTTCCCCCCCTGTTTATGATGGCGCCTTCCCCGCGGCCGCCACTCTTGGTGGCCATCGACAGCGCGGACGACGCGTACTGCGGGCTGCAGACGCCGTCGGGCTCCCTGGGCGCGCTGACGCAGGCGCTGCAGCCGGCGGATGCGGGCGAGATGAGCTTTCTGCGCGTGGACACGCCAAGCCAGCTGCGGCAGCGCTTCATCCAGATCCAGGTCGTGGACCAACGCTTCAAGGAGCCGTCGTGGATGCACCCCAACATCGGCGGCGAGGCGCAGCACATCCTCGGGCCGGAGGGCGAGATCGAGGCCATCCGCGAGCAGTTGGAGGGCGAGAAGGGACACCTGACCGAGTGGCCCGCGACCGCCATCAGCGGCAACGACATCCTGTCGAGCGTGCTCTTCACGGCGGGGCTGACGGCCGCGCAGGCGGGGAAGCTCGCGCCCATCTCGCAGATCCTCGTCGTCTTGGTCGTCTACTGCTTCCGCTGGGTGTTCGAGGAGGTCATGAGCGCCGTGCCGCTCAACGGCGGCTGCTACAACGCCATCCTCAACTCGTCGTCCAAGCGAGCGGCCTCGGTCGCCGCGGCCTTCAGCATGCTCTCGTACCTGGCGACCGGCGTGGTCTGTGGCGTGTCGGCGTTCAACTACATGAACGACTCGCTCGTGGAGATCCCAGTGGCCGAGTGCACGGTCGCCATGCTCGGCGCCTTCGCGTTCCTCTGCCTGTTGGGTATCGCTGAGAGCGCGTTCGTGGCGCTCGTCTTCTTCCTGTTTCACGTCTTCACGCTGACGCTGCTGACGGTCGCGTGCGTCGTGTACGTAGCGCAGCACCCGTCTATCTTCGTCGACAACATGCACACGGACCTACCAGACGTGACCATGTTTGGCTCATTCGTCAACGGGAACGTGTTCGCAGCCGTCTTCCTTGGCTACGGCGTTGCGCTTCTGAGCGTCACGGGGTTTGAGAGCTCGTCTCAGTACGTCGAAGAGCAGGCGCCGGGCGTGTTCCCCAAGACGCTGCGCAACATGTGGTTCCTGTCGAGCCTCTACAACATCATCTTCACGTTCCTGTCGCTCGCGGTCGTGCCCCTGGACGAGATCAACACCAACAAAGACACGCTGCTCGCCTATATGGGCCGAGTCAGCGCCGGGCGGTGGCTCGAGATCCTTGTGTCGGTGGACGCGTTTATTGTGCTGGCGGGCGCCGTGCTGACGTCGTACGTCGGGATCAACGGCCTCGTGCAGCGACTGGCCATCGACTGCGTACTGCCGCACTTCCTGCTGATCAAGAACTCGTGGCGCAACTCCAACCACTACATCATCCTGTCGTACTTCGTGCTTGCGTCGAGCCTCGTGATGATCCTGAACGCGGACACCACTGCGCTCTCGGGCGTATTCGCGTTCGCCTTCATCGGTGTGCTGGCCTCCTTCGCGACGGCTTGCTTGCTGCTCAAGTTCAACCGCGAAGAGATTCCGCGGGAGCGACGCACGTCGTTGCTCAATGCGGCGTTCTGCTTGGTCATGGTGCTGATTGGCGCGCTATCGAACGCGTGCAGCGACACGACGGCGCTCAAATACTTCGTGATTTACTTCGTGGTGGTCGGGTTCGTGATTCTCGTCATGCTCGAGCGCGTGCCGATGCTCAAGTCGCTGCTGTACCTCTCGCGCAAGTTTCTACTCTACTATCGGTTTGGCATGTCAACGACGTCTCCCCCCAGCGATACTAGGAAGCTTGGGTTTGTCGGCAGCGTCGCGATCGCCAAGGCCATCGAGAAGATCAAGAAGACGCCCGTCATCTTCTTTTGCAAGGCGCCGAACCTGCCAAAGGTGAATGAGGCCGTGTCGTACGTGATGAAGAACGAGCACACGTACTGCCTGCGGCTCGTGCACGTTTCGGAGCAAGGCGTGGTCCCACCGCGCGAGTTCGAGGACATCGTGTGCCTATTCGACCACATCTACCCGTCCATCAAGATCGACTTTGTGTCGATCTCCGGAACGTTCGACCCCGCGATGGTCGAGTGGATCTCGCAGTCAATGGCGATCCCGACCAACATGATGTTCATGCGTCAGCCTGCCACTCCCAGCATACACCAAGTGTCCGCGCTTGGCGTGCGCGTCATCACCGACTGAGGAGGCTGCGCTAGACAAAGGGCGAGCTTTGCACCGCAGTCCAGAGACGCAGTCGGTCGTTGGATCTTCATTATTTTATTTTGCTTCGGTTCGAAGGCGAGTGACGCCATGCGGGGGATTGCTTTGCGTCTGACCTGGCGCGAAGAAGTCGGTTCGAACACCGCCGCTGCGTCATGTGGAGCATCACGAAGATGGAGAAACTTAGCGAGTTAGTAGGGAGTTTTCGCACCGTGAATTTTTATCTTTTCCACCAGAAAAAACTCCATCAATTAATCGGTTGGTGGTCTGTAAGGAAATATGTTTATATAGGATCTTGTCTTTAGAAATCCTTCCCTTTGGAGATTAGAATCTTTACCCTAAGTGCGACTACCAGACAAAACAATAGTTGATGTTGTGTACCGTACTATCGGTCACAATCGTGAGTGGCGGCAAAGAGCAAGGCTTCCCGCCAACGGCACGAAGATGGAGGAGGAGGACTTGATAGTCGCATGCCTGTGGATGCGCCAGCAGAAGAGGCGCGTACTCTTTCTGCTTTTGGCGCGACTAGCTGAAGTGGAGCGCCCTCTCGTCCCACCAGTCAGATTCGACCTCGGAAAGACGACAGATGCTGACTGCCGGCTCGACTACCGTTTCGACATTCGAGAGCTCAAGCTACTCGCCATGTCTCTCCAGCTGCCTGCCGTCATCATCACCAGTGAGTGTGATCGTGTCGACGCCGTCGAAGGGCTCTGCTTCATGCTCCACCGCCTCGTCTACCCCAAGCGCTACCACGAGAGCATGCAACGGTTTGGCCGCTCGCCCTCGTCCCAGTGTAAGATCTTCCTGCATGTGATCGATATCATCTACACATGGTGGAGCAAGCATTTGTATTTCAATGCTGCGTTTGTCATGGACCGCTTGGCGACTTACTGTGCGGCTGTCGCACGCAACGGCCCACCGTTAGACTGTGCGTACGGCTTCATCGACGGAACTAAGGTTCCAATTTGCCGCCCCTCTCCCAAGGACGACCAAGGTCTTCAGTGCCAGGTCTACAGCGGCCACAAGCGAGTGCACTGTCTCAGCTTCCAGTCGGTGACGGCCTGTGCATTCACTTCTGGGGCCCAATGGAAAGGCGCCGCCACGACTTCGCCCTGCTGCGACATAGCGGCCTGTTTCGCGTACTGGCGGAAAACAAGGAAGTTCTGCAAGGCAAGTTTCTCTAGGGGACCCGGCGCATGGGGTGAGCGAGCGGTTGCTGCGTGAATTCAAGGGAATGTCGCTGCTCAAGAGCTCCGCGAGTTCAACAAGAGAATGAGCTCGGTGCAAGAGGCCGTATAATGGAATTTCGGGCTGCTCAAGAGCCTCTGGAGGTTCATCGATTTCAAGAAGCAGCAGAAGGGTTTGTTGTCGCCGGTCGCGCGAGTGATCAACGTATGCGTGCTGTTGACGAACTGTCACACGTGCTACAATGGTGGCAACCAGATTGGCTCGTTTTTCGATTTATTACCACCTAGCTTCGTCGAGTACCTGTCGCTCGACTAATCCAACTTTGGAAGCATTGCCTTAAGCATATCAAGAAACCGTTGATGTTCTAAGCGAGCAACCTCAACGCGCTCCTGTCGCTCTGTATATCGCCCTGCTTGGTGCTCTGCTTTTTCGTCGTTCAGCTCCTTGCGACGCTCCCTTCGCTCCGCCTCCCACATGAGCTTCTTCAACTTGAAGTCCTTGTCGCTCTCGGTTTTCATGATCTCCATCAGCTGCTGGAACTTGCCTCGTTTCGCCGGTCGCCCGTCGTCGTCCTTTCGCTTCAGGCGCTCGACAGTGGCTCAACACACGGTCTCACTGGCAGCGAGTGCCTTCTCGGCGCTCTCCTTCTGCTGCTCAGCCTTGTCGCGCGCTTGCTGTAACTGCTCGTCTACAAGGGTTAGCAGCTCGTCCAATAGCTGCTCGCGCTCACCGTAGGTCTCAGACGCTCCTGATTCCGCTGCGACTGGGCATTGAAGCGACGATGCTCGTCGACGAGCTTGTTGAAGCGCGCTCGGGCTGTCTTGCATTTTAGAGCGCGAATGCTAAACCCTTTCACAGCAGTGACGCGCTCGGCAACCGCGTCCCATGCCGCTATCACTCCTCCGCGAGGCGCGCTGAATGGGACATCCACTGAGACCTGGCGCAAGAGAACAACGTCGTCGTCTTCGGTAAAGTTCTCCCTCTTGGGAAGGGGAGATGCGAGGAGCTCCATCTTGATTGCCAACTAAGCCTCGTGAACCTACAGTGCTCGTACGGTACTCCACAGGGAGTTTGAATGGAGAGTAGGGGGCCGGATTATATGTGGATTACATAGGACCTAGCCCTTCGGAGCCGCTTGCTCTGGCAAAAAACGAAATACTCATAAGTCCACCTCTGTCGAACCAGTGTAAAGCTGCGAAACAACTGATTGGCGTTTCTTTATCTATATCTTTTGATGGTAAAGATAAAAACCGTTTGTGCGAAATCTCCCTAGTAAAATACTACGACTACCGGATAGACGACCCAAACCAGAAGCGGGAAAAAACCATTTGGATGGAAGTATTGTAAAAATTCTGACCCCCAAACCTTGATTGACCAAGACGGTCGAAATTGTAGCGTTATTGTCCTTATTGCCCCAATCAATTTTAAAAAAAATTGCGAAAATTAATTGTACAATATTTAGTTTTATTGC
>JAADXW010001316.1:0-10092 GCA_023337975.1 Phytopythium ostracodes
CAGAACTTCTGCGCAAATTGGTCTCATCGATGCCAGACCGCGTCTGCACAGTCCTGGAGACAAAAGGAGCAAAGATCAGCTACTGAATGGTTTTGAATCACGCTTAAACGCTAAATAACACGAGCTTTTCGCGATCGGCACGTATTTATGTCGGGGTCAGAATGTAGGGTTTGGTTGATACTCGACAACCATTGATCGGATGAGAAAGCAAAATATATGCTCCAATAGCATTTTGTTTGGTGAGCACAATGCCTTATTTTCAGCGTTAAAATTGTGTTTTTAGCGTTACAATTCAAGAAAAACTGTTGGGCACAGACTTATGGCGCGCACTGTACCATGCATCTCTATTTCATGTAACCCAACGCTACCTATAAAAATTAACCTAGAAGCTGCTCTAGGACACAATATCAACCAATCGCCGACCCCCCCACACCCTCTATCTACAAAACGTCGCGTTTCAACTGGTTCAACTTACCTTACTGCAGCTGCTCGAGCCACTCGAGCGCGTCCTCTGCGCTGCCCTCCTCCGCGTGTTCGAGCGCCTGCTCGACCGAGCAGGACGAGCGCAGGTGCGCGTACAGAAACTCGAGGATGTCCATGTGGTCCATGTACGCGGCGGCATTGAACGCCTCGAGGCTGGCACACGCGTCACGGTGGTGCTCGGCAATCCATTGCACGACCGCGAGGTGGCCGTTGGTGGCCGCCAGCTCGAGCGCCGTGGGCGACCAGCGCAGATCCACCGCTTCGGCGTCGCCTCCAGCGTCGCCAGGGCAGTTGGCATGCAGCCAGAGCAGCACGTCGACGAAGCCCTGGCGCGCCGCCTCGTTCACTGCCTTGGCACTCGTCTGCCACGAGCAGGTCGTGGGCGCGTCGTGCAGGTACTTAAGGATGTCGACGTGGCCGACCGCCGCCGCCGCGTCCATGACGACCGTCGAGGATGTCGCGCCCTTGTACAGCTCTTCGTAGTGCGACACGAGCCACTCGACGCAGTCGCGGTGGCCGCCGTTGACCGCGGCGACGAGCGCCTTCATGGCTCCCACCTCGTCCGTCAGGCTCACGAGCTCGTTCTCGTACAGGTACGAGAGCACGTGCGTGTGGCCGTTGCCCGCCGCCTTCTCGATGACGTCCACTGTGCACGTCGGGCGTCCGCCGTCGACACCCATGGGCAGCTCCGTGCAGTGGTCGTGGAACCAGCGCAGGATGCTCACGTGCCCGTACTGCGCCGCCACGTCCATCCACGAGCCGTTAGCCTCCTCACACTTGAGCGAGCGCATCGGCAGCGCCGCGATCAGCCACGACAGCACCTCCGCCTGGCCGTTGGCGATCGCCGCGTGCATCATCTTTGGCCCCACGGTCTCAAACAGCGCCGGGAAGTGCGTGCCGAGGTACTCGAGGATGTAGACGTGGCCTCCGCGCGCCGCGTTCACCATCGCGGTCTCGGTGCACGTCTCGTTGCGAATATCGCACAGCCAGCGGACAGCATCCAGGTGGCCCTCCGCCGCGGCGTAGTTGACGGCACTGGGCGTGCACCCTTCGCTGCGGTGCTCGTGCAGCCACTGGATCACGTGCAGATGGCCGCTCTGCGCGGCGAGGTCCATGGCGCGCGTCGTGCAGCCCTCACTCCGGTGCTCGTGGAGCCACCGCACGACGTCGAGGTGGCCGTTGCCGGCCGCGTAGTCCATCGCGCGGGCGGTGCAGCCCTCCGAACGATGCGCGTGGAGCCAGCGCACGATCGACAGGTGGCCGTTCTTGGCGGCGTCGTCCATGGCGCGCGTCGAGCAGCCGTTGAGCGACTCGGTCGCGTGCAGCCACGCGAGGATGTCAAGGTGGCCGTTGCTCGCGGCGAAGTCCATGACGAGCGCGCCGCCCTGCTGCTCGAGCTGCTCGGGCGAGAGCGAAAGCGCGAGGTGCTGCACGAGGAACTTGAGGCCGCTGGCGGCCGCGCGCTCGAGCGTCCAGCGCGTCGAGTAGTCCAAACACCGATCCATCGCCTGCCACACGTGCGCGAGCTGGTCCAGCCCCTTGGCGGCACACACGAGCCGCGCCGCAGTCAGGTCCATTGTGCTGAATCGACCGAACGGGTGTGAAGTGGGGCGGATCCGCGAGTCACCTTGGCTCTCAGAGTGTGTGATGCGTGCTCTCTATTCTAAGCGAGTCGGTCGCTAACGAAGTCGGAGAGACGAACGAGAGAGCGCGAGGGGAGGTTGGGAGGACTCGGGAGGGAGGCAGGCGATGGATGCGGCCGAAGGACAAATGAACAGCCAGCCCCAAGCCGCCAGTCTGACGCCCGCCTGCCGCTCTCGTCTTCCCCTGCCCAGTCAAATCCATTGCTCCTGCCTGCGTCCGACGTCACTCGAGGGAATCGGGGGCAGCGCGCGTCACGGTTCTGGTAACGCTAGCAGTTAATATATTCCTTATTTTCATATGTACAGCAAAAAAATATTACAGATTCTTTATGTGATATGTATTAGCTTCAAATACTTTTTATATTCTTATACAGACAATGTTAATCCTATTGAAAGGATCGACGGGTTTTTCGGCTAGGTACGATGGCGCCCTTTCGCTTCAAACGTCAGCAGGTAATATTTTTTTCTACCAATGGGAGCGGGCAGGACAGGAGAAAGTAGCCTTCTGATTGGCTGAAACGGGACGCAAACGGGCGACACGCTCGTATTTTTTAACGGCGTTTTCTGAAGCGAAAAACGAAAAAAATACGGTACGCCTGGCATACTGAGCTCAAGTGCTATGATTTGGTGTATCGTACATTCGGTGACAGCGAGTCGTCAGCGCCATATTAGAAGCTACACCAAGCGCGGCGAACATGTCCCATGCGCCCCTGCCCGCCTACCTAAAAGTCGCCGCTTGGCCAGTCATTTTGGCGGTGAGAGCGTCCGACTATACTGAGGCTCAGTGTAGTGCTGCTATGGTTCGCGTCCTCACGTTTCGGGTGCGCTAGGCGCTACACCTAGCGTCTTCAGCCTATATCTACGCTCCGGAAGACGAACAGAAGGCGTCGCTGTGTTTAACCGTTTAACCGTCGACTATAAATACTTCGCGCGAACAAGTATAAAGCGTCGGGGATGTAGTAGATCTAGCGAATCTTTGATGATGTGGAGATTTTCGCATTCGAAAAGCACACGAGCAATCTTGCTGCCAGGAGAGAAGACGCCGACGCTCACACATCACTAGCAGTGGAGCTCTTGGCGCTCGCTGGCGCTGTCGTTGCGTGCCTTTCTGGCCCAAAGATCGCATAATCTTTCGGTTTGCTAGCGCGTTTGTATCGCGGCGCGGATCTTGAAACGACATCGCCTTGAGTCGACTCTTATTTTCAACCAATCCAAGCGCTTTATTTTCTATATTGCCAATGACACCTCTTTCAAAGCTTCAACGTCGGTTTCATCTTATTTTCTGGCCAATCATATCATTCCAATGCGCCAGTATCCTTCGCTCCTCTCGATGATTGGCGGATAACACGTCGGTATCCGCGCGTGGCTTTATGCAAGCTGCGCGCACGGTACTGCTCCCCCATCAGATCGCCGCACAAAGATCACTTCGCGTTTCGTCTGGGTACACCAAGCCAAGCCGAAGAAGAAAGGAGAGAAGAAGAAGAAGACGGAGAGAAAAGAGGGGAGGGGAGTTCATTCCTGCCTTTCCTAGCGACGAGACAAGCCAACGAGCGCGCGATGGCCGACGGGGTGTGGCAGACGCCAGCGTTCGTCGGCCTGTTCGGCGACCCGTACTTGCGGGGCACGCCGTTCGAGGCCGGCGGCAACCTGGAGGCGCTCATGGGCACGCTCTCGGCGTTCGCGCAGCTGTTGCAGCCGCCGGCGGCCAGCGCGGGCGCCGAGCCGGTCGCGTTCGCGCTCACGCCCGAGCAGGAGCGCGCCGTGAGCGAGACGGTGGTGCCGCAGCTCGCGTTTTGCGGGTCCTGGGCCGAGAAGGGCACACAGGTGCAGGACGCGGCGCAGCTGCAGAGCTTCCTCAAGGAGTGGAAGGACGTGCTCGCGGGCCTGCAGGTGGACGAGCCCGTGCTCGTGCCCGGCGGGTTCATCGGCAACGCGTCCAGCCATACGATTATTTATGTCCTGGAGAAGCTCCCGGACGGCACGTTCTCGTTCACAGTGTGCAACAAGGGCCCCGGCGCGGAGCTGTACCACCCTCTGCACGTGAACGACGCGGACGATGGAGCGGGCGCCAGCGTGGCAGCGAACCCGAAGCTGCGCGTACAGTCGGTCCTGCAGATCGCCAATATCCCAGCCGTTCGGTTCATGGACATGGCGTTCTGGGCCATGCTCTGGTCGCTCTGGGTGCGCACGCCACCTTCCGAGTACCATCGCGTCGAGACCTTGTACGACGTCCTGCTGCCGTGGCTCGCAGGCGACCGACTGCTTCCCCTGGCAGTAGAAGAGACGGCTGCGAGCAGCGACGGCGCGGCACTAGCGACCAGTACAACGGCGCGGACCTTGCAACGAAGCAACCTCGGCTTCTGCAAAAGTGTCGTGGAGGCCGTGCGGTATCTGTGTTTGCGCAGCCGCGCGTTCACGCCGGAAGAAGTTAAGTACTTGGTGCTGTATCGCATGCGCTTTCGACTGTTTCAGCAACTGCTGCGCGACCTGGAGATCGCTAACCACCCAGCGAAGGCGATGCCCGAGGGGACGCTGGACTCAGCGCTGCAGATTCTGTCGTCCATTTCGCTGTTGGACTCGCTACAAGGAAACCACAGCATTGCCAACGAAGTCGCGCCCGATGCGGTTGTGGGCATCCTGTTTGCCAAGCATGGCAGTCTCACATGTCGTCGGTTCATCAAGAGTCTGGTCGCGTTGACAGAGACGTTGCATGCTGCCGGCAAGAAGCTGACGATCATTGTCGTCTCGGTGGACCAAGAGCAGGACGACTACGCGTCGCTGATTCAAGATGTACCGGCGCACTCGTGGCTTGTCGTGCCGTTCCCAGAGGTGGATGCTCGAAAGCGACTGATCCAGACGTTCCGTGTCACGTCGATCCCGGTTCTGATCTTGCGTGGAACGGACGGAAATGTCTTAACCACCAAAGGCGTCGATCTTGTGCGGTCGGATCCTGAGGGCAAATTCTTTCCGTGGTCTCAGTCGAACGAAGGGTTTACGCTCCCGAAGCGCGTGTTGACCTTTTCGGAGAAGAAATGTGTCGCCATGGGCGTCAAACAGCTTGGGCTCAAGACTTTGCAGCAGAGCAAGGTGAACAACATCCGAGCCGTTGGCGTCGCCCACGTCAACGGTCTGATCCGCCAAGCGGACCGTTTGCTGGAGGAAAACAGCGAGAGCGCCGCCAAGGCAGCGACACAACTCATGGCAGGCGTGAATGAGGAAGTTGCGTTTGTTCCGCACGGCAATACGGAACTGCTGAGTCTGAAGGGCAACGAAAACAAGTACGCCGGCAACGCATCGCAGCTGAACGTGCCGACGCTGGGCAATTACTTGGACGTGCCCGAGCGAGTGAACTCGCTCCCGTTGGCTGTCGCCGCGTTTGTTCGGTGCGAAGCGCTGTGTGAGTCGTTACTGACTCGTGCAGCCGAGGGATCGTCGTCTTCGCGTGTGTCTTTGCACCATGAAGTGATCCAGCTCATTACGAGTCTCTTTACTGAAGTACTCCCTGCTCCTCAGCCGATTGCTGGGAAAAGCGTGACGTGCATGTGGCGGCAGCCCGTGCCGCAGGAGCTGCAGCTGCGGTGCCTCAAGCACATCTACTCGCTCCTGATGATTTTGGGATGCACGTGGCAGTCGATGGAGCAGCCGACACGTCAGTTTGACTCGGAACGCTCGCTAGCCGCACTGAGCGCTCTTGCCATCTTTGACGCTGTGCTTCGAACCCCCGCAAGCGACAATCCACTGGAGATTTCGCTCATGATGTCAGAGGAAGGAGGGTACGTGCTCGCGCATCGCTTCTGCAAGGCCAACTTTTCCCTGCAGAAGATGGCTGCCGGCATGGAGTTTACGCGGCCCAACTTTTGCGTCGTTCGTGGCAATGTTCTCGCGTATTTCACGAGCCTGGACGCCGTAGCCAAGCACCAGCTCTTCGACTACCACATGCCAGAAGACAAGATTGAAGTCAAGAAGTACTCGACGACGCTGATGTTCTTCCGCCGCCTCATGGAGCGGTACCACTACCAGCTCATTGACGTCAACAACCCGACTCCTCCAACTGAGATGGAGGCGTTGATGGAGTGGTTCTGCGGTGACAGCTCGCCAATGGCGCAGGAGCACCTAGAAGTGGCGCTTGCACGCGATATGGTTATGGTGGTCAAGTACCTGGCAACGATGGAGACGAAGGAGGTCGAGCTCATGCGGCGTCGCGCACCCCACCAGACGTGGCAAATGTGGCAACTATCGTTCGATGACGCCTCCTCCACGCATCGTCGGAACTTTTTCGGCATGCGTGGGCTCCACAAGATGTTGCACTCGACGCTGAAGTGGGAAGTCGTCAACTTCCGAGGAAGCGATCAAGACATCGCAGACATCGACGTGGAGGGCTTCATGGACCGGTCAGTGCATTTTGGCGAGGGGTCGATCGTCACGAGTCCGGCCGACCTTGGAGCTCTTCTTGTGAAGAGCTCGGGCAATTCGGCGCTGTCGCTCCCGAGCATGATCACGGAAGACGATATCATGCACCTCACGGATCTGCCTACGTTCAACGGGACGCTCTCCTCGGAAGAGTCGGAGTACCTCATGAGCTTCCTCACGGTGCCGTACACGAGGATCCCATTGGTGACTGCATTTTTTTCGTCCCGCGACCGCGTGACGTATCTGTTCAACCCCATGCTGCAGAACTTGCTGCGCGCCGTGCTCTTCGAAAGTGGCGACTGGGTTTCCAACCAGCCCCAGGAGGCTATTTCATACGTTCCGCTGCGCAAGTCGACGCTTCTTCTGCACGAAGAAGCCGTTCGGCGAGCTGTCGACGCGCGTGTGCACCACCAAAAGTGCGAGGACTACCTCGGTACGATGAACGGTCTTTTGCTCAATGAGCTGATCCATGCGCCGGAGGCTGTACTCGCGCCGCTGTTGAAGATGCTGGACGCCGTGAAGGAGCTCGCGGAGGCATCTGTGTACTCTGCTGATGCTAAGTTCATCCTGTTCATGATCAAACTCTGCATTGATACGCTCCGTTACACAACGTTCGCGATCGACTCTGGACTATGCGGGACTGAGAGCGCCAAGCGCGTACAACTGGAGCAGTACCGCGAGCAGCTCATGTCGTACGCCTTTGGGTTTGCGCATGCGACGCTCAACAAGTGGCGAGTGGAGGCGGAGGAAGAGAACAACCTTCAAACCGCCTGCCTGATTCACTCGTACTTGGTGTTCTTGCACGTGAACCTCCGGACGTCGGAGTACACCGTTGAGAGGCTGTCTGAAATGATTGGCTCGATCGCGTATGTGCGCAACTGGCACTGCTTCGGCATGCGGATTTCGGTCGAAGGTGCGGAGAAGGAAAGGCTCTCAGCAGAAGATCGCCTGCTGCGGTGGCTGCAGGCGCAGGGAATAAACACGTCGAACGTCAGCAAGAGCTCGCTCGAGAAGTATCTGAAGGGCCGCCCGCTGTACTTGAAGATCGGCATGCAGACGATTCAAGCACCGAGCATTGTCGCGCTCAAGCAGGGCGAGAAGGAACCCAAGCTTCCTCCTGGAGATGTACTTGAGGCTGAAGTGTTTGAGACCATCCAGGTGCACCGTCGCTCGATTGTGCATTGGCTGGGAGCAGCAGCGGTCAACGACCGCGACACTGTGTTGGCAGGCACTGTCCACATCGCGCTGGGATCGATGGAGCCGACTCACTCGTGGGATTGGGCCGAGGACGTCTCGGTTGGTGGCGCTGGACGGTACATCTGCCGCCGGTCAGACTTGAAGCTCGACACCCAAACGGGCGAAATTCTGTGGCGTAACGACGAGCTGAAGCCCGTACCGGACTCAATGACGCAGTATGCTGACTTCAAGGCGATCTTTGGAAACCGATCGCTCCACTGCGGTCTTGTCGCGCGTGAGGAGCATCGGCTTTGGGTCAACATCGTGAGCACCGACTTCCAGTTGATTGAGTGGGACGATCCGAATGACCCGGAGGATCAGGGTGTCGGATGTCCGATTGTCTACGTTCCTGGCACCGAAACAGCGGAAACGGACAACAGTGAAGAGTTGAAGATGTACTGGGAGTGTCCGGCGTGTACGTGCGCTAACTTCAATGGCGACAACCCCAATGCGACGTGCGAGGTGTGTGGAACGCCCCGAATCACCCGAGCGCCCGCTCCGACGCGAAGCGAGCCCGAACAGCCAACTGAAGCAGGCTTTACCTACCTCGGCGTGACCTACTCGCGGCTGTTTGACATTTACTCGGAAGAGGAGCACCCGTATGCTGAGGAGCAGTGGGTCGTCGACTTGGTTGGCGGTGCTCTAAAGCTGCTGTATCCGCCGGAACCCGAAGACAAGAAACTGCCGTTCTCGTTTTTCCTCCCGAAGGATTCTCTGCCCGCGAGCGCGAAGCGCGTTCGGCTTGTTGGATTTGACCAGGGCCCAAAGGAGAAGAAAGACAAGGAGAAGATGCCAACTTTCAAGGAAGTCGTCGCATATCGCGAACAGGAGGTGATGCACCTGTACGCGCTGGTGTCACACGGCCGGCGAATGTACCGCAAGCTTCTGTTTACGTCGAACTCGCGACTCTCCTTGCACAGCTTCAAGCTGAACATCTCTCCTGACGACGGCCCTGTCGACCCGCTTTTGCTGCGAGCTGGAGGTGAGCCAACTGAGCTCCAGAGCTTGGGCGGCACCCTCGTTGTCGTGCGGAAGAACGCGATGCTGAATGGTACAGAGCAGTATGTGCCGCCGCGACTGCTCCAAGGTGTCGTGCCGACTTGCCTGCTTGAAGCCTTTCAGTTCTGGATGGGAGGAGACGGCCGATTGCGCGGCGAGCCACTCGATCTGAAGTCGCAATGGTTCCGCTACCGTGTCGAAGTTGATATTTTGGAGAACGGGGCTGCACTTATCACACGGAAGTCCGTGTCGGCTCCATTTTCCAAGATCAACAAAGCAACCGGCGGCAGTATCCAGGGGGTCGGGGCGCAAGTCGCACCTCCGCCAGCTCCGCAAGCTGTAGTCTCAGCTGGTGGCTTTAGTGGCGCAGACACGGCGTTCGGGTCGCCTGAGATGGAGATTCGAGACGACGACGTCGTCCAGCTGATGGCAATGGGGTTCTCGTACGCGGCGTGTGGTTTGTCCCTCCGTGAGAACCAGAACAACGTGAGCATGGCTGCGCAGTGGCTGCTGGACGAGACGAACCAGCCAAAGATTCGCTTGGTCGAAGAAGCAGCGGAGGCTGGTAACTTCCCAATGAGCGCCGAGGACGTGCTTGAACAAAATATTGCGCTGCTCATGAGCGCGACAACGTCGCCGTCGCGAATCGCGTGCGAGTACGCATTGAAGATCTTCAACAAGGACGTTGACTTGGCACGTGCGTGGCTGGAAGACCCAAACAGCAAGAGAGAAATTGAGCGCGCGGAGCTCGCTCACGATGTCGAAATGGAGGACCCGGCCGCTGCTGTAAGCCTTTTGCCGACGCCGCCTGCCGCATCAGAGGAAGAGACGAAAGAGAGCGACATGGAAGACACGGACATGGCTGACACGGAAGAGGAAGAGATTTCCGGCGAGACTTGGCACTTGTTGAACTTGCTGGATGCGGCATCCGAGGGGAGCAGTGACATGGTGACGCTGTGCAAGCTACTTTGCCGCGTCGAAGATCTGTCGCACATTTTGATATGGTGCGAAGGTTCGGTCAGAAACGGGGAACTCGGATCGAAGAGCTCGGTGCATGCGTCCGCTTCCATTGCGCTGATTGAGCTTCCGAGGTTGAAGCTCAAGCTGAAGCCTAACAAGATGCCAAGCCCTTCGGCGGGCCGGATGCGCCTCGACGTGCTGGACCAGAACGGGTGGTTTGTGAGCGACTTCACGCTCGGCATCTCCGATGCGACCTCCAAGTACTTGCGCGATCTGGTGACGATCGCACCGGACTGCTTGATCCTGGAGTCGAACACGACGGACTTGAAGGTGGTTTGCCCGAACCATGACGTATATCGAC
>JAADXW010001317.1:0-10090 GCA_023337975.1 Phytopythium ostracodes
GTGGTACGTGATCTGCGCGAGGTAGGCGAGCTGCATGTTGCCGTTCTGGCAGCGGTAGGCCCAGATCTGCGTCAGCAGCACGGATCGCTTGTGCGACATGGCCTGGTAGAGACTCACCCAGCCCATGAAGAGGATCTGCATGACGACGACGCCAGGGAGGACGTTCAGGTCCAACGAGTCGGCGTAGCACAGTCGGAACGAGTTGACCGCGATGGAGAACTGATCCGGCGTGTCGGGGTTGATCCACGTCACGAACTCCCACAGCGAGTTGTAGTAGTTGTGGATGCACACGTCGGCCGTCGAGCACACGGGCAGGTCATCGAGCGTCTGGATCATGAGTCCGTAGTTGAGCCAGTGCGGGTCCATATCGCAGCCCTCCTCGATGTAAACGCCCGCCGTGTTCACCACGCGCACGCGACAGCCGCCGTAGTATGCTCGGAGCATCTGCTGCGTCACCGTCAGCGCCTCGAAGACAGTGTTGACGGCCGCCACCTCGGTCGTCACTTCAGCGATGCTGCTGCGGAACGAGTACGGGAACAGCCGCACGAGGTCGGGCACGACCGCGACCAGGTCGGTGCCCTTGGTGTCCAGCGCGAGCTTCTCGCCGACAAGACCGTCGTCGGACACGCCGTTGCGGAACTCGGTGTGCTCGGGGAAGATGGACAGATCGGCCGCCGGGATGGCCGAGTAGTCGAGCGAGTTGGCCACCGCCTGGAACTTGAAGACGCGCAGGTGCGTGTCGAGCACCCAACGCGTCGGGCAGTCGTCCACAGTCTCGAGAGCGTTCTGTACCTCTCGCAGCACCTTGGGCGCGACGGAGATGCTAAGCGCGTCGATGACATCGAGCACTTCGTGTGGCGTGCCCGCGACCATGGTCACGCGCGACCCCCACTCGTCGATGCTGCTCATGCACGTGGACGCCTCGCTGGCGTCGATTTGCGCCGCTAGCTGCTTGGCGGCGTCGCTGAGCATGCTGTAGTTGTACTCCTCCAGCGGGTACAGGTCCTCGTACTCGGGCTTACTCAGCAGCAGCGTGTCACTGTAGCGCGCGAGCTTGACGAAGACCTGGAGGCAGCCAGGGTTGCAGTACGCGCAGCCGCCTCGCATGATGGGGTCCATCTCCATGAACGCGAAGTAGCTGTCGTCCGTGTCGATGAGCACCTTGGCCGTCGTCATGAAGCGCGTCCCGGTCGCGAAGGCCACCAGCATGACGGGGGCGACGATGACGCGCCCAAAGATCGCCAGGTACGCGACCAACGCCGCTGGCCGGAACTTGGAGAGCTACTGCCGCTGCTCTGGTGGCGCGTGCGAGGCCGCCATTTCGACACGAGGGTTTCCAGGCTGGCGTGAAGCTGTTGGTGCTCGTTCGAGGCTGGGAGGTGACTGGAGGTTGGAGCGAAGGCAGCAGCGAGGATAATGATAGCAGCCAGAGTGTCGAAGACGAAGGACACGACAGACGGCCGCGCTATTCATAGCAGACGAAGGAGACCGAACTCGACTCATCCACAGACTTGGACCCCACTTGGCGTTCGGGGAGCCCAGCCAGCCAGCGCCTTGCTAAACGGTTAAACTAACCACAACGTCTTTGGTTCCCGGGTCGTCAAGCGCTCTCGGCTATTCTCAGGGTAATTAAACATACACTCGAGCGCACCTATGTATACCTCTCGCTCCTAGTCGTGGCGCCTCTCAGCCGTTGGGACCGATCTTGCTCACGCCAACGCCATCGCTGTCGTGCCTTGCCTATGAGGTGGACGACGCGGGCGAAGCCGCTTGGTCGTCGAGCGCGGCGCCGGTTTCCCAGCGCGCGAGGATGCCAATGTCGTTGCGCAGGTCACCGATCTGCGCGCGCAGCCTCTCTAGCTTGTGCGGGTCGAGCTTGCGCTCTTCGTTCAAGCGCGCGACCCGCGCGACGTAGCGCTTCTGCCATATGTTGCTGTAGGTCGGGTCCTTCTTGGTGACGCTGTAGTAGAAGGAATTGCCGAGCACGGCCGTGAAGCCGATGAAGTACGTGATGGGCTCCATAACGTCCCACGAATAGACATTCCAGACGCAGTACATGAGCCCGCTGTAGAAACTCGTGAGCGCCGACAGCGCGAGCCACTTCTGCGCGTTGGGCAGGCGCAGCGCCGCCTTCTGCACGTCCGCCTTGACCGCCGCGAGCCGACGCAGCTCCGACTCGAGCTCGCGCAGCTGCGACTCCTTCTTGCGCCGGTCGTGCTTGATGTTGTACAGCTCTGCGTCCAGCGCGTTACGTACCGTTAGCACGCTCTCCAGGCTCTGTCAGCATGAGAGAGAGAGAGTACAAGGTGCACGGTCAGCGACTCTCGTAGATGACAAAGCGCACTAGCTTGCCAAGAACGCGCGACGCACGTAAGGGCGCAGGATGATGGTGTTCTTCAGCTCCGGGTTCTTGGACTGGTGGAAGTGCACGGCCAGGTTGCGGCGCTGCAGCTCGCGCAGCCACTTGTTGGCCACGGCCTCCTCGGCGCCGGCGTTGTGGCACAGCTTGTAGTACTCGTCCAGCGGCATCTACTCACGGATCACCCTCGCGGTTAGTCTGCAAGCTCCACGACTGCATTGGATCAATCACGGGCGGGGAGACGTACGTGCAGCCGCGAGTCCTGCTCGATGGCGGCCTTGACGGTCGCGAAGCCCACGTTCTCGCTGTACTCGCGCATCCCCTCCTCCGATCGCTCTGAAGCGTACACACGTCACACGATCCGTCAGTCAGTCTCTCCACCACCGGAATGTGGATCTCTGGACAACCCGCAGGTACCGTTCTCGACGAGCACGTTGACGTGGTTGAGGCGCAGGCAGAAGGGCATGGCGGCGAGCTCGCTGAGCTGCACGGTGCGCGCGAGCTTGGTGCCGTCGGGCGTGGTGAGCTCGACCGTCTTGAGCGTCGGGTCGGCGCGGCGCACAGCCTCGAGCACGTCCTGCACCGTCTTGCGCTCGTCGCTGAGTGTCAGGGGCGTGAGCCCCGCGACGCCCGGCAGCGGCAGCTGCACGGCCAGTCGTCCCTGCGTCATGGCACCGTTGCGCACGATCAGCTGCGGCGCCAGTGAGGAAACGGAAGAAGACGTCGCGCTGGACGAGACGGCTGAGCGCGTGCGCGGGAAGCGTGCCGTCGAGTGCAGCGGCGCGCGGCGCTCGAGCAACAGGAGCGATGCCAGCGCCGGAAAGGCGCGAGCACGGGCTAGCAGCGCCTCCATCGTTCCCGGTCAGGAAGTAACGGCGTAGTGACGGAGGGAGGGAAGGAAAGAAGGAACGCGCTTCGCTTAGTCGAACGCGTCCGGTCGTGTGATCATGGTGGCCATGTCGAGAGGGGGGACTGACTGGATCTATGTCTCGAATAGAGCGCGGCGCACTAATCAGGGCTTCAACCCTGTTATAGACCATATTAAATGGTGTAGTATTCTCTTTTTATGCAATATATAGACAGGTTGAAGTGGATTGTAGCGACTTGTGCAACCGCTCGACGATCGCAACGCCTGAACCCAGGGGTACAAATGCGGTTACGGTTACGGGGTACGAGTGAACATTATAATGTAACCCAGTTCAGAGGGTTACGTCGTACCCTCTTGTTCGCGATCAAAACGGCGATGACGATGATGAAGCTGCGCAAGGTGTTGGCGGCCGCGGCGGTGTTCCTGGCGCTACTGGCGCCCTCTGCGGCGGCGGACGCGGCCCCCTCAGACGATACCATTGTCGATGAGGCTCCTGTGGAGGATGAGGGCGCTGTGACCGCCGAGGAGGCGGCGCGGGCGGCGAGAGAAGCCGCGCGGCGCGCGGACTGCGTGACGCGTGGCTTCGACGTGCAGGCGCTCGACTGCCGGCTCTGCGAGGACCTCGAGACGTTTCTGGCACAGGCGACAGAGGGAGAGAAAGAGAAGAAGGAGAAGGCGGTGCGCGCGGTGGACGCTGACTGCCGCGCGTGCTGCTCGGACTTTGAACTGGCGGCGCGCGAGGACGCGGCCATCCACGCGCAGTACGCGCACGCGGCGCTCGAGGTGTGCAAGCGCCGGCTCGAGCGGTACCCCAAGGTCGCCAACTTCGTGCACAACCGCGCGCCGCAGGAGCACCCGCAGCTCGAGATCACGGTAAGGGAAGCTGGGCGTGCAAATAGCACGGCATCGTGTGGGGGAGCTCCCTCGTTCGCTATCTAACGGATTGCTGTGCTTGGCAACATGCGATGCTTCAGTACATTGGCGGGCGGAAGCCGCACCTCGTGTTCTTTGACGTCGACGGCGCCAAGCAGGAGGAGATCAGGTGCCGTTCTTGCAATGGCTTTGTGTGTAGAAGAAGAAGCAGGCGTCAGGTTCCAAGGCGCTGACGGCCTCCTCCTCTGTGTTGTGTATGACACGCGGCGACAGCATCGGCAACTGGGATGAAGACGCCATTTCAGAGTTCATTGGCGCCAAGCTGCGGCCCGCGGAGGTCGCCCAGGACGACGAAAGCGTCATGAACGGAGCGGAAGAGACCGCTGAGGGCGACGACGAGGTCGTGGAGGTCGAAGTGAAGGCGGACGCGTCCTCGTAGACCAAGAGCGGACATACTGGTGAGCATCTCAATTCGTTGGGAGTAGCTGTTCAGCATTGGATAATGCAGCGGCTTCCTGTCATTCACTTGCGCGGCTTGGTCTCTATTGCTGGCCCAATCGCCGACGCTGCGAAGGAGGTGACTCGCTTCTGGTCCTGCTTTGGTGTGTGAGACGACAGGTCGATCTCGAAGCGGGGCTTTCCCGGTCGAGCCGAGCTGCTGCCGCGCTTGCTCAGGCGCCTCGTGAGCGGCGAACTGCGCACTTGTTCGCCATCGTCAAGCTCTGGACGCGCTGGCGCCGCTACTCTCTCACTGCTGCCTGACATGTCCGGGACTTGCAGATCCTCGTCGACGAAGACGCGCAGGATGTTGGACGACAGCGCCGGCAGCGGGATGACGCGGTGGAAGGCCTGCAGCATGTCGAACTCGTCGCGCGAGAGGAAGATCTCGCGACCAGTGTCGTAGTCCGCTCCGTCCTCTTCTCCGTCTTGTCCGTTGCCTGCCCTTTCTCGGCCGCGCTCTCTCATCTCTTCTTCATCGACATCGTCGACAGGTTTGCCATGCACAACAGCGCGCCCGTCCATGATGAGCTGCGAGGTGGAGAAGGAACTGCAGGGAGGGATAACCAACGAGCACGCGGCCTTTGGCCTGCTGCGTTATTTATATACTCACCTCCACTGTCGCCGCCCATTTATACCAGCGTTGTGCTCACTCCATGTCTCTCATACTCAGTAAGTAGAACCCCGACGAACTGCCAACGTCCTCATTGCTGGCGCTTGGCTGCGCTGGAGCCGCCACGATGACGCCCGACTCGCGCAGTTGCGCTTCATAGGCGACGAGTTCGCGGTAAAAGCCCGCGTTGGGTCGCGCCTGCGGCCGGACGCGCCGCAGCATCGCAAGCGCGTCACGCAGCGGCATCTGCTGCCTCGCCATGATATAAGCGAGCACGAGAGTCACCGACCGCGAGCGGCCCACGTAGCAATGCACGAGCACGCGCCCGCCAATGCGCAGCGCCCTGTTGTAATCACACCCAGCCAGCCGCATCAAGAAGCGTTAGACCGGTAGCGGGAGATGATTTTGCTCGGTAGTGCGGCGCCGAACCGGTCGATAAAGTCCAAGGCGACCGGGAACACGGACGAGATCTGCTCCGTGTCGACGTCGGCGATGGACAGGCGTAGGTACTCGAACACGTCCGGGAACCGCAGCGCGAGCGTCGAGGACGCGCACAGGATGTGTGTGACGCCCGCGGCTCGCAGCGCCCGCTTGTTGCTTGCGGCGCCGTACGAGCCGATGAAGAGCCCCGGCAGCACTTGCACCTGTCATGGGCGGACCAATGCGCGTCAGTGATGCGCTGTACCCATGGGACATTGAGTAGAAAGCGAGACGCAAGTACAGGCTCGTTGTCGCGGTCTTCGAACCGCCTGGACATGAGCAGGTCGCGGAACTTGCGGAAGCCCGCAGAGGACGAGGACGGGGAAGACGCGGGCGAAACGCCCTCCGCCACCTCTGCGGGAGCTGGCGCCTGAGCCTGGGTCATGGGAGCGGCGGCGCGCGCCGGCGCCGACAACGGCAGCTCGTCCATTCTCGTCCGTGTCGGTTCGATATCTCCACTGATGTACTGTACTGACTGCACCCAAAGTGGAGACTGCGGCGAACAAAATGATGTTAATCAACCTTTTATTGTTTTCAAGAAAACTGCCTCTGAAGTTAGATGACAGATTTTCGTACTTAAGTGAAGTTTAAAGATAGACCCATTCTTTTTATTTCTTTTGGGCTACATCGTATACAAATCTTGACTAGAAGGAGAGCGTTTTGGAACAGTGGCTATTGGCTCAATCGATTCAGCGCCCAAAATACACTATATCACCCAAAACAGAAAAATCAACATTTTGAATTTTCAGTTGTTTATTTTGAAAGGCAAGAACTTGGCGGTAACTTTGAATTGTGGGCCAACCAGCATACCAAAATGAAGCAGAGACGCTAATCTTTGCGATGGTGTGCCTATATCGCAAAACACTAAAAGGTTTAGCATCTTTTTGTTCGCCGCAGTCTCAGTGTCGAAGTATTCTTTTTCAACTAAATTTAACGTAAATGTATTGCATTGTATGGGGCATTGAGTAAACATTTAAAATGATTTGCCAAGATTTTGCTAAATTTTGCTTATTGAAAGTTTAACTAACATAAACATGCTAGACAAAACACCGTAATGAATTTTGAATATTTCTATTTATGGTCACTTTCACGTTCGTCCTCACTTCTTTACTCACACCCACGCCACTGAATAAGTTCACACCATGGCTGCCTTGGCGGCGTCCTCGCCCTTGGTCCCTTCCTGTACCTGCTCGATCGGTCGTGCTCCCCTTTTATATACTACACGGGTCTCTCTCACATGGCGAGGTGCAGCGACGCCTGCTCGTTCGGAGGCTGCTGCTCCTGCTGGTGCTGCTGTTGCTGCTGACGCTGCAGCGTGACGAGGTTATGGTGCATGCGGCAGTAGCCCTGCTTGACCTGGCCGTTCTTGGTGCATTTGCCGTAGCGGCAGCGGCGAGCTCCGCCGTGCATCTTGCACACGCCGCGCCACTGGGCCGACTTGGTGCAGCCCTCGACGCTGCAGCGGCGCCCGCCGCCGTGGAGCACGCAGTGGCCGCCGCCCTGATCGCTCGTGGTGCACCCGGGCGTCGTGCACCGCCGGCCGCCGCCGTGAGCCTTGCAGAGGCCGCGCGACCGGATGCCCTTGGTGCAGCCCTCGACCTTGCAGATGCGCGTGGCGCTGTTGCGCTTCTTCTTCGGAAGCGCTGATGACACCGCTGCCATCGCGATGGTCGGCACGCCCGTCGCGTACGAGACCGTCGGCGATGTAGCCGGCACGTGGGCCGCGGCGGCCATAACCTGTTGCTGCAGCGAAGGCGACGACGAGGCCGAGCTGAGAGAGCTCTGCTCGTCGGTTTTGAGTAGCGAGCCGAACGAGAGCGCCGAGTCAACAGTCTTGAGCATACTGCTGTGGCCGCTCGACGGCGTCATGGACAGTGAGAGCGACGACAGCAGCGGCCGCATGGAGAACTCGTCCCTCTTGATCGAAGCCGGGGTCGTCGCCAGTGGCGGGAAACTCAGGAATGGCTGCGTCGCCGACGGGAACGCCGTCGACGAGATGAGCGGGTGCTGCTGCTGTTCCCGCGTCGGCTCCACTGGCGGCACGAATAGTAACTGCAGTCCGGCGGCATCCGTGGGCGCCGCCGCCTCCTGCAGCACCTCCCGCAGCATCCGCGCGTCCGCCTCGAGCTCTTCGTCCACTGCCACACCGAAGCTGATGCGTCGCATGCTGTCACTGTGGTGTTGCTGTTGATGCTGGTGCATTGGCAGCGGCTCCATTGGCTGCTGCGGGATATAACCACCCGAGGACTGCGGGAAGGTCATTGCCGGGGCCGGAGGCGCTTGGTAAGTCCACGACGACGTCATCGCAGGCGCTGGGTCGCAGTAGAAGCCCTGGGAAGCCGGGAAGTTGCTGTTGCTGAGGCTGAAGCTCGGCGGGTCCACGATGAGGCCGCTGCTCGTGCCTGGCGCCGCCTGAGGAGATGGAGACGCATGTGCTTCGGGTCCCGACGCGTTGACGCCTGTGATGCTGGTGGGCGAGGGCCAGCCAGCCGCAGAGTCGTTGGGAGCGTCCGTGTTCATGTCGGCAGCCTTGAGCTGCGGGTGGAAGCTTGAGAAGTGCAGCTCGAACGTTGTTGGCTCGGGGCCGATGACGTCCGACATTGGGGTTACGCGGTCGTGTGGTGTCGTGTGGAAGGCGGACTGTACCCCGAGTGTGTGTAACCTGGGTACAGTACAAGTATACGCGAGTATACGTTCGGTCGGAGAAGGAGGAAGAACAAGCGTGGCTAGACTTGTTTGTTGTTGGTAAGTACTTGCTCGGTGCCGAGTCAAAGTGGGAATGCTGGGAATAAGCAAGCGTTTCGAAACGACCACCTTCCTACCGTACTGTACGGGCATGTCAATAGGTGCCCTCAGCGTACGGTACTGTACTCGTCGACGGATGAGACGCCTGAAGTTGGCCGGACAGCTGTCCGTTCTTTGTCTCTATTTTTTAGCAAGAGCGGGTCCAGGAGGGGTAGAACCGGGGTGACACACCGCAAAAAGTGTGTGGCGCGCAACGGCTTTGTACGCGCGGACAGATGGGGCGGCGATCTTGCCCCCATACAGGGCAGAAGTCAAAATGTTCAGCGTTGGAGGCGATTTGAAGGGGCGCGAGAAGCAGCAAATCGGTGCGCGTCTGCTGGAGGAAATTTGATGAAATTTCGCGAGCGGCGAAGCCGTGCTGATTTTAATCCTACCGTTCATTTCTGTAGTATGAAAGCGATAAAATTTGTTGTAGAATTACACACATTTTTTTTTCGCGTGTTGCTTATTAAACTGCAGTATGCATTGCAAGCGCCAATTACTTACGATGGATAAATTTACCGCGCGCCAGCAGCTAAATAGCAAAATGTGAAGTCGCAAAATCTCGCTTGCTTCGGAGTTTGTCCACGACAGTCACAGTGCAGTACTGCACAGTACTGTACGTTCAGGGTCAGGCACGTTGCGAGAACGCACCGCACGCAAGCGGAGAGCCTTCCTTCGCTGAGCAAATGAGACGGCCGCCTTCATTACGAACGTCGCTACGCATGGGTGCATATTTTTCGTTTCTCATCGTTGCTCTTCTTTCACGCGCCGCTATATATTATCTTTCTTGCTGCGTTCGTTCCAGGCCCTTGATCCGGTACCATCATATAGGGACAGAGTGTCAGCGATGAACCGGGTTGTAGCTGACACAAGTCCACGGCAATCAGCCTGTTCTGCACTCATATCGCCACAAAACTTCTCCGGCAATCAGTCGCTGCCGTGATATTTAAGCTTGATTTGGCCGTGACGATATAGATTTCATAAGTCTGCTGGCCTCACAATTTTCGCCGCGCTGTGCTACACTCTAGCGTCATATTGTATTGTACTGTAAACTTACTGTACAATATTGTGTGCTTGCACTCTGTATAGAGTTTTTCGCGGTGCCACTGTAGAAGCGATGCACGCAGCCTCGTTATCGATCCAGCACGTCGTTTGTGGCGGAGTGATTATTTGGTGTTCTGTACACTGCTTCGTGCTGCCTTGGTCGTGTCTTTGCGTGCCATCTGTCGGTCTCCATTTGTGGATACGAGAGGTCGGACCACGCGCTGCCTACAGTTCTGTACTGTAGTTGGATGGTATCAGACGGACCGGGCTTTGTACGGTCGTAACGCTTGTACAAGCGAACGGCCGCGATAGACCACCTGGCAGCACCTCCCATCATGGCGAGTCGGAGAGTAAAGCGGGCGTCGTTAATCATTTCCCTCCAGCAGCTTTTGTGGCTCAGCTCGCGCCGAGCAACTGTGTGCAGTACTGTACAGCTAGTGCGAAAAGTAATCGCGCTCTTTGGTACGGAGGTGATTTTTGCCTCGCATTTTGTCCTTTTTTAAGATTGAGCGCTGAAACTTTGCCCAATCAGAGCTGGTATTTTGCTCTGTTTAGCTCTAAAACCGCA
>JAADXW010001318.1:0-10087 GCA_023337975.1 Phytopythium ostracodes
CGCGCGGCACTCGGTCGGGTGCTCCTTCGGGATCTTGTTTCCGTTTGGTGAAGTGACGACACGAACAGGAGGAACGAACCCACGTTAATGCGATTCAAAATACCGGTATAATACTGGTAGTATTAGTAATATATACCGGTAAAAATACCCAAATTTACGTCCTGCTTTGACCTAAAACAAGTTGCGTTAGGTACCGAGGCGTATGCGGGGCAGTAGCCCAGTAGAGAAACGCTACCAGCGGCAAAGACAGTGAAGCGAAGCAATGGAGGGGGCGACGGAGGCGGCGGGCGCTGCGGCTGCGGTGCTCGTCAATGAGCAAACGGAGCTGGAGGCGAGCGAGCAGCACGGGCAGCAGGAGGAGATGGAGATCCAGCAGCTGCAGGAGCCGGTGGTGCGCAAGTTTGCGTGCAAGCTGTGCCGCTGCGTGCTGTTCACGAGCGAGGACCTGATGGCGCACGAGCCCGAGCGGCACCAGATCTCGACACGCCGCGTACGTAATGAGCCGGGTGCGCATGTTTCCGTTGGATGGACGCATTGCTTACACGGTTTATGTGCTACATGTTCGCTGTTATGCGCAGAAAATCAAGGATATGAAGCATGCGGGCACGGGCGCGGCGTCCGCCGACGTGTGCTCGTCGCTCTTCTTGGAGGAGGTGCTGCCCTGGATGGACGAGGACCTGCTCGCCGAGGGCAAGATCCATTGCCCGACACTCAAGTGCCACGCGCGCCTGGGCGCGCTGCAGTGGTCCGGGTCGCAGTGCTCGTGCGGGACGTGGGTCACGCCGTCCATCAAGATCACCAAGAGCCGCGTGGACCCGATCCACGAGGTGTCTAGCGTCCCGATTATCACGGGAGTGATGCTGCCCCACGCGGTGGTACCGCCAGTAGCGAACGAAGAATAATGCTCGCATACATGCTCCTCTAGCTGATATTTGTTGCAATTCATAAATGCATGGATGTGCGCGCAGTTTAATTGGTGTTCTCGACCGAGAACTCAATCCATATCGTAGACGATCACTCCTCCATCGTCACCAGCAGCGACCAATTGCGACGCGGACGTCGCAATCGCGCGCACGGCCGCTTGGTTCGCGCCAAGACCGTACAGCAGCTTGCCGCGCCGCCAGTCGTGGACGTGCAGCATGCCGTTCCCGGCGCCGCTAAAGCACAGCTGGCCCGACAGGTGCAGCGAGTAGATGAAGTCCATGTGCTCTGTGAAGTTGTGCAGCACGCCGTACGAGCTCCGTCGGTCAAGCACCTTGATCGTCCCGTCAGCACCGCCTGTGACAAGGATGTTTGGGTCCTCCGCGGACTCTTTCAGGAACCCAACAGCGCCACGCTTGCCGCTACGTGCGTCAACATGGAGTTCAAGCGCAAACGTTGGGGCTCGCTGTCTGGCATCCCAGACGCGCACAAACCCGTCTTGACCGCCGGAGAAGAAAGTTTGGCTTGCCGCATCTGCCTCTGCGTCTTCACGGGATTTGCTGGCGAGGACGCTCGTTGTGTGGCCGGCATGGGCGTTCATGAGCTTGCGAACGACTTTGCCTTCAGTCAAATCAATCAAATGCACACTACCGTCACGATCACCGCTGACGACGGAGGATCCACTCGCGAAGAGAGAGGTATCAAGAATGGGAGCGGAGCCAGCTTTGATCAACGTGCGTTCGCGTTCCCGGCTTGAGTAGCGACGGCCGACATTCCACAACCGCAGGGTTTTGTCGTAACCAGCGCTCAGCACCGTGTCGTCGTCCACGCAATGCACCAGCGAGATCGATCCGCTGTGGCCGATGAGATCTTCGCACTTGACTCCTGTTGCGTCCCATATGCACAGTTTGCTGTCCATTCCGCCGCTGACGATGCGCTTATCGGGCAAGTACGCGGCGCAGGTAACCCACTCCGTGTGGCCGTACTTCTTGGAGTAAAGTGTCCTGGGCTTGGCGCTACCTATGGTTGCAATTGCGTTGCGAGACGTTCGACTCGCCGACGATGTGGCTCGGAGCGGAATGACATAAAGCGCATGGTCGCTGCTCCCCACGACGACCTCGCTCGCGTCCGCACTCATGCCCATGCATATAATGGGCTGCGCTGATACTGCGTGAACGGTTCCTTCCGGAGAAGCGGGACCTTGCAGCCATCCGCCATCTAGATCGGCAATTTGAGCCCCTGCTGGCACCTTTGTAGTCGAAGGGCGCGGTTCGCTTTGGCCACTAGTCGACTTCTCCTCCCGCACACGAGACGTGGAAGACGGCGCTCGCGCTGTCTCCTGAGCGCGTCCGCTTTTCCCTGCATGCACAGCCGACAACTCCTCGTACGCGGCGTCAAACGCCTCCATGTACTGCTCGTTCTGCTTGTGCGACGCACTAGCCGCATGCGCCGCCCGCAGGAGCGCCGCTCGCGAGCCGCTGCCGGACAACGTGTCTCGCCCACGCGTCGGCGTAATCTTCACGTGTGACGCCACGCCTTCCACGTCCTCGCTCTCCACCACGTAGCCGGACGCCGCATACTCCTCGAGCCTCACCGTCCGCCGCGCCATCGCCTTCTTGAAGCGAGCGGCTTTTCATTGGGCAAAGATCGGGTCGCTGGCAAAAACTAGTGTGAACGACGCTAAATTGGTAACTTATCGTTCTAGTTGAAGGTAAACGTCACAATATTCGGATATCACATGTCGCACGGTCGTCGGCAGATGCGCGCAGTGATGGTGCAACGCCGCTCGCAACCCACCGCTGGATTGAGCATTCCTTTCCCTTGCAAGCGCTGGAAGGAGAGGAAGAAGGAAGAGGAGCAGTGCGATCCGATCGCCTCCCTTCCTTCCAACCAGTCTGGTTGGCTGTTTATCCGACAGAAGGATAAGTGTCGCGCGTTTTGGTTCCGTCTCGGCCCACGGGGCGTGGCGTCATCGCTCGGCGCTGTCGACGCGCCAGCGTCGATCGCGGTGGCTGGGTGTGTATTTTTATACGCGCGCACCTCTCCTTCTCTTTACACCAACGGCGTGACGTGGCGGCCGGTGACGCCGGCCTCGGCACCCGGTCAGGCGTTCGCACCAAACGTGTACGTACGTACAGTACTGCGCGTACATGATCTACAGTAGCATCCATCCGGGAGTAAGCCATCCGCTCTGTACGACATGCGTCAGTGCTGTTTGCTGCTGAACCAGCGGTGAAAGCGGCGCCACACGCCGTGGAAAACGCAAACCGCGCTTTCATTCGACGTTCTAGAACACGGGGCGATCGAATGTTTCTCTTACTGTACGGTGTGTTTATCATTTGAAGCTTGATTGTGCGTATCCTTGCCATGCTATGCTGCCGATCCAACGGGCTCGACGGAGGAGCAGGAGGAACAGCGCACGTGCCCCGTGTACCTTAGCAAGTGTGTATTGTATGACGGCGTGCATTGATCTGGCACGCGCCATCTTCACTGCTGGCCAACGTCAAACCAGCGCGCGAGGTCCTCCCGCCGATCCGGCCGCGTGGGCCACGGCGCATGCGCGGCGCGCGCTTCAACGTCGGCAAAGGCACGCGCCAATGCGCGAGAAAAAATTACGCGGGTCACAATACCAAACAACGGTGATGAACCTGTGAAAAATAATGTTTAGTCGGGTTTAGTAACATTGAAACAATAAAATATTATAAGTTGGCTTGCATATTTGCATTATGATGCAAGGGTAATATATAATATGGTGCCACCTGCCTTCGCAGTGCGATGGTGGCTGCAAGATTGCCCCTCGGGTTCAACGTGACTCCCCATCTGTTGAGAGGAAACCGCCTCAAAAATTATGACAGAGGGAATGCATGCACGCATGTTCAAACATAAAAACAGGAACAGTGCGGGCACATCGTTAAGAGCGCCATCACCACATCATTTTTGCGATGAATTGATTTCCACAAGTCATTAAAATAAAGCCGTGCCTGCACGGGGAAGCTCCGGATTCTACTCATCCAAGCCAACTTAGCCAACACAAGCGCAAACAGAGAAGCCCTCGCAGTGTTGAGAGGGTATGGATAGTTCAACACTGCTCATTTGTTTGGTCTGGCGTTTTAACGATCTTTGCTATCAACACTGGGCTACTCGTACAGTATCGGATATTATTACTCTTCGACTGAAGCAATGATCTCGACGCACCGAACAACCTCGCTGATATGGCGGTGCTCGTCTTCGGCAAGCACCGGCAGCATCAAGAGTATTGTTGCGCCTGCGTTCGTGCCGATTGTAGAGGTAATAACGCTGACGTGGTTGGTAGCATCCGCGATTTATGCGGATGCGCCAAAGTTCATTGGCATAATGGCCATATGTGTATACGTGCATCGTTTTGTTGCGAGCACTCGCTGCACTCGAAGAATCCACACGGTCTTGCCAAATTGTCTGTGTCAAGGACTAAATCACCAGGGACCACGAGGTGAGTCTTTCGAATCATGCAAAAGCAACAAAGCTAAGGCTGAGAGTCGACAAGATGCGCTTGGTGTCCACCACACCACAGTAGACCTACCTCGGAGACCGAGTTCGCGCAATATCCACCCTAACCTAAATAGATTATTACAGGGATTGATTTTGCTAGGATTTCTAAATTGTTTATTGAATCATTGTATGTTGCCCAGCTCGTAGTTGACCAGTTTATCTAATAATTATTTTATGCAGTATGATGTTGCACGAGGCGGACCGACAGAAGACATTCAAAGTTTTAGCTATTCAATTTTGACGGTAATAGAATGAAAATGGCATTCTTGTATGACCTTATGCTGCTTAAAAAGCTCAAATATCTAAAATATCAATTATGTAGGGTTTTTTATCCAATCAGACCATCGATCAGACCCTCCTAACAACTCTAAAAGAATCCAGATAACATTAAAAGTTGAATAAAGTACAATATATTGAATAAAATATTAATATAGACAGGATCAATTGGGGGTTGTTGACCACGGTCTGGGCGACAGGACAACCACCTGCCCGCGTTGACGCCCCGCACCTCTCCTTACCTGCGACACTCTATGCGAGAGGATAGTATCCAGTTCCGCAGGTTTCCCCGCCTTTCTCGGGGCCTGTCCATCACTCCCAACCCGCGCACTTGTGAAACGCGTGATAAGGGGTGAGGCAGGCTGGAAACAGAGCGACCGACGGAAGGGACGGCAAGCGGCGACTCGAGTGGCGCGCGTCTGTAGTTGCGGGGGCCGATTCGCTGGCGTTGAAGGGACGAGCGACACCGCGCGGCCAGGAGGCTTCTTCCCGTCTCCCGTGACCGACGGCGCGCTCGGGATTTCGACACTACAGCGAGCTCGCTCTCGTCGCTCGGCCTCTCCTGTTCCACAAGCAAAGGGAACGAATACGCGCGCGTGCTCGATAACGAGGACGGACGAAGGGACAGCGCAAGACGGTCTGGTCGCGTTTTCCACCTTGAATAACGGACCGGCGTGGGTAGAACCCGACTTGCCGTCTTCCTGGCTGTCCGCGTCTTTATCAGTACCTACCGCAAGCGTGTGTTCCTCCTCTCTTCCGAGTGTGTCTGTGTAAGAGCGTGAGTGGCGCGCGATCTTAACCCTGTCGTAACCAGTCGTGTACCTGTTTCAACTCCCCATCCAAGCGGAGCGGCGATGCAGAACGCTTTCGCCTTCGGGATCGCCAAGAATGTGAACGGTCTGCCCGCGGCGCGGCGGGCGGCGTCGGCCTATCAAATCGGCGGGCCAATTAACTCACCGACGGCGGCGCCAGTTCCAGGAGCGAGCTTTAGTAGCGCTGCTGGCGATGGGTCAACTGCTGGGCATCAAGGCGAAGCAACAGGTACGAGCGAACATGTCGCTCGGGCTGGCGGACTCCCACGCGTAGCGTCTTCGCCGATGGCCTTCTCGCTGTCTACGGACGTTTCGGACTGGACACTTCGCTCGCCTGCGGCGACTCGCGGGCGGTATGCTGTCGAAGAGAAGCATGCTGTTCACAAGGTCCAAGACGAGACGAACAGCCCTCTGAGCATCAGCAACGTCCAGGACGCGGTTGTCGCGTCGGAGGTGCATCTTAGCAAGCGCGGCAGCACCGTCGACAAGACGAATCCGTTCATTGGATACTTCCAGACTGGACAAGAGGGAGTGGATGACGGTGGCGTCCCGGCGCAGCGCAAAGTGGTTCGCGCCCAAAGCGGGATTCCCGCCACAGGTAAAGGAGCGTCGTCATACTACCCGTCGGTGCTTCTCGCACCCCAGAAACGGTTCACGGAGTGGCTTGGCGCGCAGTCGACTCGGTTCCCGCCGTTCTTCAAGAGGGAGCAGCAGCGATCGGAGAGCGGAGGCACCCCCCAGTCCACGCTGTTGTCGGATGCAAGTTTCTTGCCGTCTTTGCAGTTGACTCCGCTGGCAGAGGAGGAGGACAGTCAGAAGAGCAACTCGGAGAAGAAGAAGCAGGTGCAGGAGAATGCAATCAGCCGCACGCAGTCGCTGCCGACGATCATGGAGGCGCCGCCAGCACCGGCGGCGCTCCAAAGCGCATCGGTCGAGTCGGTGGGTCTGGCGTCACGCTTTGAGCAAGACTTCGATGTGCTTGGCTCGCTGGGTGAGGGCGGACAGGGTGCAGTGTACAAGGTGCGCAGCAAAGTCGACGGGTGCCTGTACGCGATCAAGAAGGTTGCTCTGCCCAACTCGATGCAACGAGGCTCGGTCGAGCTTGACCAGGCTCTGCGTGAGGTGCGTTCGATGGCGACGATGCCGCCGCACGCCAACGTAGTCCGTTACCACACGGCTTGGATCGAAGAGGATCATAGCGCTGACGACTCGACCTCGTCCACGCAAAGCGTTCGTGGGTCTGACGTGGGCTCAGTTAGCGTCAGTGACTCCAACTCTCAAGGTCCAAGCATCGCTGATCTGCAACGACAGCTTGATGAGGAATCGAGCATGGTTCTGAACGAGAACGAGCCGTCGTTCTCGTTGGACTTCTCGTCCAACTCGATCAGTTTCGATCAGTACTCGTCTCCAGGGTTTCATTTCGCAGAGACGAGCGAGTCAGGCGAGAGCTTCGAGGGCAAAGAAGATGCGTTCGGTCAGCCAACGTCGCTTGATGGTGGGAAGCGAGTCAATGTGCGAGCGTCATCCCAACGCGCGCCAAAGTTCAAGGCCCCTGGGTTGAATCTTTACATCCAAATGGAGCTGTGTGGAAGTGCTTCGACCCCTGCTGGCGACTCAAGTGCTGAAGCTGATCACTCGTTCAACCGTCTGCTCGACCGTCTCACGCTCAAGACACAAAACAAGCTCGCTACAGTGACCGCTCCGAAGGAAGCGTCGCCGCCACCGCCCAAGGACGAGTCTCACTCGAACTTGACGGCGTGGCTGCGGGCTTCGTATGACGAGCGCGCACGCTGGTCGGCCCAGTCGTCGACTCACCTTGAGGGGTTGAAGCTGTTCCTCAATGTGGCCCAGGGAGTGGCGCACATGCACTCGTGCGGGGTCATTCATCGCGACTTGAAGCCGGACAACATCTTCATCCATGGAGACATCGCCAAGATCGGCGACTTTGGACTCAGCAAGTCAATCTTCTCGGACTCGACGCGTTCGCGGAACGCGGCCTTGGTGAAGCCAGGTGATGAGTACGGTGACCACACAACGGCGTTGGGCACATTCACGTACGCGTCACCGGAGCAGCTCGGCTACCGCTTCAGCGACCCGGTGTCGATCGCGACCCCCGCCAACCGCGTCAAGAGCGCCAAGTACTCGATCAAGTCGGATATCTTCGCGCTCGGCGTCATCCTGCTCGAGATGTGCTGCCCGTTCAGCACCATGATGGAGCGATCGCAGGTGCTGACGGCCGTTCGCCACGGCGTCGTGCCACAGCGCGCGCTGCAGCACTTCCCCGCGGAGATGACGCTTGTCCTGCGCATGACGGCGATTGATCCGGCCGAGCGGTGAGTGCGAATTTGTCCAATCGTTCGTTGTTGAGTCTCTGAGCCGTTGCTGATGCGTTTGTTATTGCAATGGTCAGACCAACGAGCGAAGAAGTGTGCGATAGCATTCGCCGCTTGCTGGCCGCCGCCGGCGTCGCGACAGCCAGGACGGCGCTCGACGATCTCCGTGACTTACAGTCGGTACGTCATCACTATTTGCGAGCATTCGTGTTGAGGATCACATCTAACCCTCGTTTCTTGTGGTTTGAATTGCGAACAGCGCATGACCGTGGCGGTGCGCCAACTGCGTGACCGCTCGCAGGCGACGCTCCAGCTGGAGATGCTCATCTCGGAGCTGAATGACAAGGTGCAAAGCGTTGGTGTCGCGCTCGCGTGAGGGTGAGAGGAGACTGGCGCGTTCTCTGTCGCCGCTCCTCTCCTTCCCGCACAGGTGCTCTTCGTGCATGAGTCGGTAAAGTTGTCGTAACGAGATCCATCTCCGGACCGAACCAACAAACTCAATGCAAGAGGGCGGAGGTGATGGCGGCAAGTGGCGTTCGATTTCATGGCGCGAGAGGTATATGAGATGCTCTGACTGAGGACATCAACAGGTCGGCATCGTGTAGAATAGGCAGAGGAAAAGCACCGGCCTTACCAAATGCAGCGCCCGCTTCGGCCGTCACCTAGCGAGCATGGCGTGAGCTCCATCGCCGCTCGTATACATATATGATCGGAAACCTGACTAGTTACTGGGCAACACGTTGAAGAAGTGGTACTGCCGCGCGCAGTCGTAGACGCCGACGATCGTGCCGCAGTCCGAGCACGCGACCGGGTAGTATTCATCGGGCTGCAGCAGTTGCGCCGCCGCCGAGGATGACGAGGAAGCGGCGTGCACATTGCTGGCTCGCTTCTGGAACGGCTGCGACGTCGCCTGCGCGCCGCTCGAGTGCACGTACGTCAGGATCTCGTCCTTGTTGACGCGGCAGTTGACCGCCGACCGCGCCCGGTACTGGTTGTTGTACTTGACGTGCCTGCATCAGAAGGAGACGACGGTGAGCATTCCAGCCGTGGAACTGCACTGCACCCCATATTCAACGCTCACCGCTCGCAGCTCATGCAGACCGTGATGAAACAGCACGGACAGCAAAGCGAGCCGTCGGACGCGCTCTCCTCCGCGCTTCCACCTACGGTAGCATCACCATGTCTGTCAGCGCCGGCGCCGACTACAACAAGGAACGCGTCAGGTCGTGACGTACCAAAGTTGGCCTGCACCCATTTGGCGTCGGCATCGTCCATCTCGTCGTCATACAGCGGGTCCGGCTCGCTTCCTCGGCCATCACCATCATCGTCGTCACTGTCGTCATCACCACCACCACCGCCTCTAGTAAATGGCGACGGGATCTTCTTGTCGCGCATCTTCTTCTGCGGCGCGACGCTCACCGTCGCCACTGTCGGTGCCGGCGACGCGCCCGCCATGTCCTCATCGCTCTGCGCCGTCGCCTCGAATCGAAATGGCGCGCCTCCGCCCCAATTCGCTGCTGTGCCCAGCGCCAACCGGCGCGTGCACGCGTCCAACGCGCTCAACAGGTCGGCTTTCCTTGCCGCGTGCTTCTCCATCGACTCGGGCGACACATGCACGTGCTCGGCGCCTCGCCGCGCGAACACTCCATCCGGCAGCTTGCCGTCCATGAACGCCCTACGCTCCGCTTCGCCCCCGATGGGCGTGAAGATCGCGCGGGTCGCGCGCTCGGCGCTTGCCGTCGACGAGATCTGCGTGGCCGCCAGCGCGTCCGCGATCTTGTCCGCGTCGTCGCCGGGGTTCTCCGCGCGCGCCATGGACGTGTCCACGTCCTCGCCGTCACTCAGCTCGTCATCGCTCGGCAGGAAATCGTAGTAGTCGTCCGCGTTCTCTCCCGAGACGCCGCCAAAGGAGACGCCATGCTGCGTCCGCCGCGCCGCCATCCTTTCGTGTCCCTTTTGGGCTTGACGAGGATCGAGAGAAGTACCGTGAATACGCGCTCTAAGAGCATGGGTGTGGTAAATAATGTGATAACAGATAGAAGCAAATATACTATTTATAACAGCTAACCATTTTGTTACAGTGCGCGCCATAAGTCTGTGCCGAACAGTTTTTCTTGAATTGTAACGCTAAAAACACAATTCTAACGCTGAAAATAAGGCATTGTGCTCACCAAACAAAATGCTATTGGAGCATATATTTTGTTTTCTCATCCGATC
>JAADXW010001319.1:0-10071 GCA_023337975.1 Phytopythium ostracodes
ACCCCACGCCGAAAAAGATGTCGACGTCAAACTCGAGACCGGGAAAGCGGATACCGTTGTGTCCAATCTCGCCAGGCCCGTGGGTGAGCAAGTCGTACGAGATGAGAGAGCCGAGTGAATGGGCAAATATCGATACTTTTCCTTCCCAACCTGAGCAGCAACATCCACGAGAGGCAGAACAAATACGCATCCCCATCAGCAAAATGGAGAGTAATTGCCAATCTCACCGTAACATGCCACTTACCGGGATGTTCCTCCATGAAGACGTGATACTTTTCATTGAGCTGCTGGGTGACCGTGTCGACGATGAGCTGCCCGTAGCGAGGGGATAAATAGTACATGATGTCCATCAGCGTCTCCTTGCTGAATTCTCGAATACTGCAGTAATGTAGATGCACAACACAGACAATAGGTTAGACAATCGTCGCTCACAACTGATGAAACTCTCGATAACGAAGAGGTAATGTCTTCAGCATGCAAACTTACACTGACGATCCCTCCGGGGAGATCAAGTCGAAGACGTTGTCAACGCCAGTTGGCTCGTGCAGGTCTTCATGCCACTCGATCGACTGCATCTCCAGTGCCAGCGGGATGTCGCGAAATGTCGTTTCCAGCATGACTCGGAACAAATCTCTGAACGCGTGGTTGCCGCCCTCCATACCCGTCTCACCATTCCACGACTTGAGCTCGCCCTCGCGGAAGTCGATGTGTTGTCCAATGCCATGGATGACAAACACGAGGTGGTTGAACGTCGGGAGGCGTACCTGCATGTGCACTCGTGGTTATTATCCTCAGCAACAAACGAATCTTCCGCTCAGCGGCCATTGGCTACGTACCGTGGACGGGTAACCATCGATGTCTTCTTCATCGCTCACTACATAACACACCACCACGCATCCTGGTTAGCGCATGTAGCGCCGATCTTGCTTGCCCAATTGATGTAAGCGCGATCGTACGAGACGAATCTCTGGGTCGTCCAGACGAGCTATAGCTCTTGTTTCTGAAGCTGGCCAGACTCGGGTGCTGCAAGCGCTCACGCTCGAGACGCGTGTAGTGGACCTTCAGCAACGGGATACGCAGCGCAGGAAGTGGCAACAGTCGCGCAAAATCGACAATGATTGAGTCGAGGTCGGGCGAGCTGATTTGCTGGTGCAGGTACCCGTAAAACTCGTCCGCCGTCTCCTTGCCGGTGCCGAAGTCGAGCGCATGCGACTTGAACTTTTCAAATTCTTGCTCGTCACCGATCGCAGCCTGCCACCGTCGTCATCCGTGAACAGTGCCCCCATTGCGTTGCAAAGAGTGAGATCCTCCACATTCCCAGCATACTAAAGCAGAGCGCATTACCTGCACGCGATTGGTGACGTCGTTGTTAAGCGCAATGGCCTCCTTTCTCTTGACGGGCACCACGTCCTGAAACCCCTCGGGCAGCTCGTCCTCGTCAGGCTCCTCGACTCCATCCGAGCTGTACTCCGACATGGGAATGGACGAATTGGACACGGTGCGCTCCATCGCAGGGTGCGTCTCCAGCATGTCCATGCTTTCCTGTAACAAAGGCGTCCAGAAAGAGTTAGAATAATGCGCTTACCGCCACACAATGAGCACATGCAATCAGCTGGCCTTACCCGGATCTTTTGCTGGAAGACGTGCGTGGTCTCTTGCAGCAGCGACCCGCAGTCGTGGAGCGCGGTCAAGTTGTGCCACACGGTCTCTCGCGAGAGCGCGGCGAGACGCACGCCGTCCCACTCCATGGCAGGCTCGCTCTCCGACTCAAAGTTGTCGACCTCCTCCACCAGGTGCTCCATGCGCACGATCAGCTCCGTGATCTGGCGCTTGTACTGTCCGATGAACTCGCGCGGGAAGAAAGCGCGCTCCGGCAGCTCGTTCGCCTCGGTGAAGCCAAACGCGTCCGCGGCTGGCCCAGCCCCATTGCGCAGCGCGTCGGCATCCGCGCCGGCCGTCGCCACCACCACGTCCGCCATACCCGCGCGTATTTTCCCCGACTGCTGGCGCCCTGGTCTCGCTTTATGAAAGTGCGGCCTTTCTTCTTATCCACTGGAAGTGCAACCCGCGGGAATAAGAGGGAGAGAGGCACGGAACGTTCGTTCAAGCGAGAAAGTGCAGTACTGTAGCGCGCGTCGATTCGCCTTCACAAAGCGCGGAAGAAGCGATGACGCGCGGAAGAGGGCGGACGCGTCCAAGATTACGGCGGGACGGGCGCGTGCTCCTTCCGCTCAGCGTCGGCGTCGGGCGGGCGGCGCTGAAGCTAAAGTAACAGTCGGCGCTGGCGCTTGCACCCGCTTGGCTTCCCCTACTGTAGAATCGGCTTCGGAAGTGGTGCTGACGCTGATACCTTGTGTATCCGAGGCGGCGGGTGACGACGCCGCGCAGTAATCCCGTTACAAAACGGTGGCAGGAGGGGTCGACGGGGTACCACTCTGGGCACAGTCTGGTCCTCGTTTCAGGTGGTCCACGTGGAGAATATTATTTACGGACGCGTTCCATGTTCAAACTTCAAGACGTGTCTGTGCAGGTTGATTGGCATTTTGTGAATTGAACGGAGCCCCGCGAGGTTGGATGGATGCGCTTGTACTGTACGCTTATGCGCGAGCCTGCCTGCCTGCCTACTGCTTGCTCTCTATCCACGTCATGTAGTCGTCGATCAGCACAGGCCAGGCCTCGTTCTCGTCGTAGTTGTCGTACGAGTTCTTGACCTTGACGAAGAAGTCCAGGAGCAGGTCCCACGTGTCGCGCGTCACGCCCTTGACGGGCTTCTTCTCGCTCAAAAAAGACAGCCACTGCTCCGTGAGCTTCGGGAACCGAGGGGACAGCAGCAGCTCCCACATGGCCGTGGCGATGTCGATGCTCAGACTCTTCTGGCCCGGCTCCTTGGAGAAGCCGAAGCAAAAGTTGTAAAACTTCTTAAAGCTCCGGTCGCTAGCGATGTCCTCCCGGAGCTGCGGCAGCTTGGCCTTCAGCTTCTCCGCTGAGTCCACGTCCATAGCCTCCATGCCCTTCATCCACTCCTTGCGCGTGAACGCACACATGTACGCGGCCTCCATCTTCCACGCAATCACGAGCACGACCACGTCCTGCGGGTCCACGCCAATGTCCTCGCAGAACTTGAGGATGCCGTCCTCGTTGATCACGTCCTCCTCGTCGTCCGGATCTGCCAGTTGAAGGATGAGGACAGTATTCGCACAAGAAGAACCAGCGCAGCGGATCGGAATGACACTCCGTACCGACGTAAGTATCGAACCAGGCGTTGGCGGCTTCAGGCAAGATGGTCGACACGGGCTGAGTGGATCTGTTGGGTGCACGAACGTTCGTGAGCCATCACCACAGGTTGAGGCGCAAACTACGTTGATTTCTCCTCACCCGGGCTTCGAAAGGCCACCGTTCGCGAAGAACTCGTCAACGGCGCGCATCAGGTCCCAGCTAAACATCTCGAGGTACGATTGGGCCGTCGAATCCCTGAGCAGCACCACGCAGCGATCACCAGGGAGCGCTCCTCGTCAGCACAACCCTCGGTCTTAATCGTATAGGAAGGGGAGGGTAGCGAGGCGGAAAAAGCGGCGTACGGCGCATTCGTGGTGCTCTTGAAGGCGAACAGCTTCTTCCGCTTGTCGGTCGTCAGGTTCCGCAGCTGCGACGTCACCAACAGACAGCGCGGGTTAGAAGGGGGCGCCGCCAGCTACGACGCGCGCGAGCAGGGGCGCGGCAACCAGTCCAAGCCACCCCGTCGTCCAGAGCACGGGTCTCGGCCTCCTTACCATCGTAGCGACCCGTGTTCCTTCGCTCTGAGGCAGAAATGATGCGCGAGGTCGCTTCTTTTCTCCTCTCGCGTTCTTACGTCGTGTGGACCACATTTTGACGAACCTTTTTCCAGGAATCTAGGGGTTCTTTTTCCTGGACTTCTGGAACTGGAGGGGGGGGAGTAGTGCGTTGAGCTAAAGGATCCTCCTTGATCAGCCAGCGCCTTGAAGTCGACTAATGCCGGCGGTAACTTGCTGCTTCGACATGCCGCCGACGTCTCCATGGGCTCCTCCTAGGGTTCAACATCCATGCAATCGATCCCTGAAGCGCTTTACCACGTGCGGCAGTCCGCAGGGCCCCGTCAGTGAGCGACCCACCGCAAGGAGCTTCAGAGACCACTTGAAGCGCTGAGAACTCCCAGATCAACGCTTACGCGATCAAAGGCATCAAGAGATGGAGGCATGTGCAAACGCGTGAGGTCTCAATGTGAGCGTAAAAACTGAAACGTTGGTATTGCAAAACAGAAAGCTAAAACGAAATGGTTATCCGAAACTAAAGCGAAAATCAAAGCGGAAAAGAAAAAAAGCGACAACGACGCTCTAAAAGCGATCGAAAAGAGAGAAATCAAATCCAGCGAGTGGTACAGATGAAGCGGCCGCCGTTGCGTACGCGAGACGTCGCAACGTGGCTGCGGCCGGCGTAGCGAGGGCCGCGCTTCCAGTTGCGGCGCGAGCGCTTCTCCAGGTACCGGTGCAGCGCGCGCTTCTTCTCCGGCGTCTTCGAGCTCTTGCAGATCCAGCACGTCTTGGGGTCGTGGCGGTACTCCGCCGCCTTGGCCTTGTCCTTGCCGTGCTTCGGCGACATCGACTGCGCCGCACTCCGCGCCGCGCTTGGCACGCTCGTCGACTTCACCGGCGCGTTACCAGCCTCATTGGACAGATCCATGCGCGGGATTTTGATGCGCGGGATACGCGGGTCGAGGTCCTTGAACACCGGTCCGCGGATGCAGCTGCGAGGGTCCAGCGGGGCCATGACAGCCCACACCGGCGCCGACGGGACGATGTTGGAAGGCCGGAACGCGCGGCTCTCGTCGTCCGTGTCGTCGTCGTCCTCCGAGTCGTCCATGTCCTCGTCCTCGTCTCCGCAGTCCTCCGTCGCGCTCTCCACCTGCACCATCTCGTCCTCGACCAGCGCGTCGAATGCCCTCGAGAGCTCGTTCACGTTGAGCGTGTCGCTGTCCAGGCAGTCAATCCACGTGCTCGCCGCCTCCGCGTCCGTCTCCAGCTCGTCGGCCGGCAGCGCGAAGTCTGCGCCGTCCGCCAAGTCCTCGAAGATGGCCGTGAGGTCGTCTACATCGCGCGCCAGCTTGTCATCGTTCACCTTCTCGACGAGTCCGTCCGCCTTCGCCACGGCCGCAAACTCCTTGTCGATCGACAGCTGGAACTCGTTCCACGACTTGAGGGGGTCGCGGGCCCACGCCATCAGTTCTTCTCCTTCTCGCAGCATCTTGATCGTCGTCGTGTCTTGTTCTTGTCTTCTTCTTTCTTCACTTGCTCATCCCAGGAAACCATCGTTCTAACCCGCGCGCTACCCCACCATCGTTTCTACCAGTCCGTTTGTGATCTTTCCAAACGTTACGCTGCCATCTTCTCGTCCATACTCATTACGATTACGGACAGAAGAAGCTCAACAGTATCTCAAGACATCATCTTGACCCACGCGGAAAAGGACACACCCGACTTAGAAAGACATAGCTTCCTTTCGTGTATGTGCTTCTCGTAAGCTGCTTCCTTGGGTAAGGGGGGGGAGGGGGCCTCGTGCGGCGATTTGGTGAATGAAAAGCCTCGAGCGGCGGCGGCGCACGTGCCCCACAAAGGCGGAAACGCTCCCGTTCGCAGGGAAAAGTCGCTTTATGAAATCGTCTTCTTTGGGGTACTAGTTCTCACAGGGTTTAGTATACGTTTGTGTATGCGGAAGAACCGTCGCCGATAGTTTCAGACCGGATTTATAAAAGGTGGGCGGTGCCAGGCGATCGCAAGACCTTCACTCTTGGGCTAACCCTGACGCTTCAAGCACCAGCGAAAATTCTAGTGAGGACCCGCGGGGTTGCGGAGATCGACTGCAGTGGCACACAGTGTGTCAGGTCGGTTGATCTTGACTTGACTAATTGCTGAATGCAGCAGACCTCTCGTTCTATTTCTCTCATCCAATCATTTGTTGTGATGGAGCGTATCAGGGGTAGGGAAGTTATACTGTACGTTCAGTACAGTATTACACGCACGGTCTTTGTCCGCCAGTAACAAGGACCGGTGCTACAGGAGCACGTTTCTGTCGATGAGAATAGTGCCCTCTGCACGGCAAATAAAAGCGCCCCCGTGTGAACCACAAGGGCTCTCTATTCCGAGCACGTCTCCTCGTCCCACCAAATCGTACTTACCACATCAACTATTGTAAATCTCCCTCCCGCGCGCCAACTCAAAAGTCCAAAACGCGTTCGGGTGCAACGAGGGTGACCATCACTCCTTTCCCGCGGAAAATCCGCGCAACTGGATCATACAATCGCAGTGTATCAGTGTATCGGAGACTGGCCGAGCGAGGAAAGGTCGACGACGATGGAGCGGTACCAGCGCATCGAGAAGGGCGGGTCCATCGGCGAGGGCACGTACGGCGTCGTGTACAAGTCGATGGACCTGCAGACCAACACGGTCGTGGCGCTCAAGCGCATCCGGCTCGAGACGGAGGACGACGGCATCCCCAGCACGGCGCTGCGCGAGATCTCGGTGCTGCGCGAGCTCGAGCACCCCAACATTGTCAGGTACGTACGCGTACGCTGCTCTGCGTGTACGCTTGCTGGTCTGATGCACCCTGTGCTCGCTGTGGCAGGCTGCTGGACTGCCTGCAGGAGGACGGCAAGCTGTTTCTCGTGTTTGAGTTTATGGACAAGGACCTGAAGCGCTTCATGGAGCACAAGCTCGGCCACCTCGAGCAGCGCCAGGTCAAGGTGCGTGCCCAGTAGCGGCGGACGTACGCGGTGGTCCCTGCTGACACCTTTGCATTCGGAATCCCGCAGGGTTTCCTGTACCAGTTGCTCAAGGGTCTGGCCTTCTCGCACTCGCGCGGCATCATGCATCGGTGCGCTCACCAATTTGTCGTTCGCCCTCATGTTCATGTACAAACATACTGATCATCGGTGTGCACCGAACGCACAGCGACCTGAAGCCGCAGAACCTGCTCGTGAACATGTCGGGCAGCCTCAAGATCGCCGATTTCGGCCTCGCGCGCGCCTTCAGCATTCCCATCAAGAAGTACACGCACGAGGTGGTGACGCTCTGGTACCGCGCGCCTGAGATCCTGCTCGGGCAGGAAGTGTACTCGCCGCCCGTCGACATTTGGTCCGTCGGCGTCATCTTCGGCGAGATGCTGACCAAGAAGCCCATGTTCCCGGGCGACTCGGAGATCGATCAGCTCTACCGCATCTTCCGCGTGCTCGGCACGCCGGACGAGTCCTCGTGGCCGGGAGTGACACAGCTGCGCGACTACGCGCCGACGTTCCCCAAGTGGAGAAAGAAGCCGCTAACGGAGCTCTTCCCGCAGCTCGAGCCTGAGGGCCTGCATCTGCTTGAGGTAAGAGCAGCGTGTCTGGCAAGCTTCATCTCGTCGTGGATATTAAACTGGTCGCGCTTGTTTTGCAGTCGATGCTGTGCTACGACCCGGCAGAGCGGATCAGCGCCAAGGAGGCGCTGCGCCACCCGTACTTCGACGACGTCGACTCGGAATTTATGTGAGCCAAGTCTCCTCTTGCGCCTACTTCACTCTACTTGATACCAGTACCAACAAGTTGAGCCTGGAGGTTGCAATGAATAACGCTCGTGCGTATTCCATGAGCTTGCGCGTCCTCGGTCAGCTAGATATTTGCACCACAGCATTAACACCCAACAGCATTCTATATGAAGCCCCAGCTTGAATCCCAGTCGATGCAGCGATGGTTCGTTTGGGTTATCAACACAGGTCGAAGGGAAAGATGTCCGACAACGCGCTGGTGCTCGTGGCTGCGTCACCTTTGAATTGTTTCAGACAACAAAGCCTTCGTATGAGTCGAGACCGCAACACAACACGGCGGCGCATGCATGAAGCTGTTACCTGAAGCACTCTCTGAGAATCGGGCGACGTCGGTGAGGTAGTCGAGCATGGGGTCTTTGACTTGAACATCTTCGTTGTCGTCGTGTAGAACATTCCACGCAGCTGCCACGCCATCCAGATCCGATGCGATAAAGCTGAACGAAGACGTGGCCGGTCTGCTTGTCATCTCTGGTCGATTGGTGAGGAAGAACGTTAACGATGGCTCGCTGTCTGTGGACGCGTCGAACGGCTCTGATGCTCGCAGGTGATCAAAGCAACTCTCCATGGTTGAACTACTTGGCCGCCTGCGCTCCGGCCGCTGAGACGATTGGTGAAGGATGAGCTCGACATCCTCGATGCTGCTGAGGATATCGTCCAGGAAGTCGTTCTTGCTCAGGCCGTGACTGCCGACTGATGAAGAGTCATACGCTTTTAGTGGAGGCGACAGATCGAACTTGATGGCGGTTCTGGCGGTTATCTTGTCGCCGCCGTCATTCGCCTGTTGCTGCGCCGCGAGATACATTTCACCATCGACCGTGCCGCCAACACGACTACCAGTTGGATGGATTGTTGCCCAGAGCCTTGCTTTGCTATCCGCGTCACTAATAGTTGCTTCAAGTCGTGCGTCCGTGTCAACACTCGTATGCGTTTCCTGACAGTTTGGGTGGTCTTGAATCGGCTGCACCCTCGCGAAATGTGTGGAGAAGTAGTTGTCCATGCGCTCAGATCGCGCGTTCGTTGCTGCTGATTCTCCGCTCCCATCGAAGCTATCAGCAGCGCCGCCATCTCCAGTCGGTGAGGAAGTTGCGTGGTAGCCAGAGTCCCACGAGTGTGTGAGATCGTCAAACGTCCTCGCTGAAGACGGTGCCAGTGCCGCCGTAGGGGGCCGCACCTCAGTTCGCTTGGAAGCTGACAATAGTGGCAGCACCTTGGCGACTGGGCTCGTCGCTTGCATTGCCCTCACCTTTCGCTGGTCACGACGTGCAGCTTCTTGCTCTGCCAGCAACTTTTTGAAGCGCTTCATCTTGTGCTCACGGATCTGCTGCTGTTGGTGGTTGAGGAACTCGATTACGACATTCAAGTCTTCCGACCGCTTCCGGAGCACCGACCCTCTGCCCTCCATGGCGAAGATAAGCATCAGGAACTTGACCACACTGACTGTATCGGCATTAGCGCTCTCTTCGGTGCCGTTCTCTTGCGTGTCGCTCTCCACACCCGCCTTGTTCAGACAGCAGTTGCTACCCCACTGCAGTGATGACGAGCATCGAGCCAGCAACTCGACAAACTCTGGGAAGTTGACCGCGTCTTCGGCTCGATAGAGCATGACCGACATATCAAACGCGCGCTCGAGCTCGCGGCGATGAAAGAGCTGGGGAAACACTCGAGCCTTCTTCATGAGCGCAAAGAACGCCCGCCTGGACATACGATAGTCGCGTGGGTCGATAGTCCCGACGCTTGGATGCTGGAAGGCACCGGCGCCGCGAGCAAAGAACTGGCCGAGCATGCCCGTGTACTTCTTGACCACCGGAACGAACTTGTCCAGCGCGCACTTCATGTTCGCGGGCATTGCGTGCTGAATCCAGTACTTCCCTTTGAGATCTCCCTGGTGATCAGTTGACTTTCGTGATTCCCAACTGACAAATAGCGGGAGGTTCGCGTCGATCACCCATTGCAGCGAGGGGTACTGCAACTGGTCAACTTGCGACAGAGGCTCGAAGATCGAGTCGTCAGATGTGGAGCACGGGACCGACAACGACTTAGCCGCTTGGATGTACGCAGGATGTGCGGCTATCGCGTCGTGCAGGAATAGCTTGAGTTGCTCGCAGTTTCTGCCCAGGATCAAGTCGCTTTCAGGTGGTGCTTGAGACGGGCCACCTTCCGGAGACAAGAACCTGACATTGCGGAACACACGCTCCAACTCGCAGATGTAGAAGTCGTTCCGCAACAACCGCAAGTCCCGCATCATCTCGAAACACACCCGCCACGCATGCTGCGTCGGTGATGGTGCTACCGCCTGGCTCTGGGTGCCATTGCCAGGCTGTAGCAGCCGGGCATAGTGAGCGAGTATGCCGTCGAGCGACCTTTTAGGAACATCAGCACTCGAATTTGCTGTCACCTTGCCCGTTTCCACCGGGATTTTACCGCGGGAGTGCTGGACGCTGCGTAAACCCAAAATGTCGGATAAGGGCTGCTTCTCGG
>JAADXW010001320.1:0-10071 GCA_023337975.1 Phytopythium ostracodes
AAAGAGCGAAAGACCAAAGAGGCCACTGCAGCGAGAACCGCGTCTTGTATCCGACAATCCTAGTTATTTAACAACAAAAGGTGGACAACATTATTTCAGCACATGCGCGTCGAGAATGACGTCGTTGACCAAGCTCTGAGTAAGTTGGACTAGGACAAGTGATTGGATTGGGTCAGGATCAAGGTCGAAAAATTGTGTGAAGTACATCATTTGCGTTTTCGATATAATTATTGATTTTTAGTTAATTCATCGAGACCCAACCGCAATCGTTGATGGAGTGTCAGATGCTGGAAGTATTATACGGTACATATAGTTTCCCCCGGCAGTATTGACATCGATGATAGTTTATAACCCTGTATAATCTATCATCAAATATTTTATACTGATTGTTTTTGCACGCTGGTATAATATAAACTGTTGCAAATGGTGTGTACCACTTGTCAATACTGCCGGGGGACGACTGTACCCCATTGTTGTTCACCTTCCGTTGTCCCATCCAACATGGGTACAGTCGACGGGGGGATGAGACCGGCTGCGTCGACGGTGGTGTACCGCACACAAAACCGTTCAGACTCGAGCAGGATCCATCGCGTCCCGAAGATAAACATGAGCAATACAAATCACAACTACACAATCCCGAACTTCACCTCCAAGTTCGGGACGGATACCGTCCCGAATCTGAGGCAGGGCGGACTGACAGTCGCACAGTCTGAATCTCGTCGTCCGCCGCGTCCGCAAACCGAAAAAGCGCCAAGAAGGAGCAAGTCGGGCCGGAGATTCATCCTCTGGCTGCTTCTTCCTCTTCTCCCTGCGCCCTCGCCCACCTTCTCCGTGAGGAAGGACGCATCTCCCTGCTCCTCCTCCTGCTTCTCCCGTCCGTTCCGCGGTTCTCTAGCCACGACGACGCCTGCGCGCAGTGTCCAAGCGAGCGGCGAGCGCGAGCTGATCGGCGGCGAGGCGCTCGACCCGGCGGCCTTTGCGTACCGCGAGATGAGCGAGAAAGGCGGGGCGACGTCCTCGGCGTCGGGCGCGACCGAGTACGGCTCTGGCAGCGCGTCCGAGGCCGAGCTGGCCTGGCTGCGGCGCTGCCTGCCCGTGGTCGTGCAGCCCGAGATCGACATCCGCATCGGCAACGAGTTCGTCAAGATCTTCTTCCACTTCGAGCGCGACGAGACCAGTGGGACGCTCACGTGCAAGCTCTGCGTCGTGTTCGCGGGCGAGTCGTCGTACAACCGGCTACAGGAGGAGATCGAGAACTCGATTGCCACCGTTTGCTACCGGACGTTCAACCGGCGCACCTACAAGCGCACGGCCGACATCAACTATATGGAGTACAGAGGCGTGGACCTGGACCCGGGCGCGGCGACCCCGTGGACGTCCATCTTCAGCCAGGACCACGGCGGCGTGCAGCAATGGGCGCAGGGCGAGAAGCGAGACGTCGGCAACTGGTTCTCGCTCATGCACCACTACCGCGCCGAGGTGCCGCGCGCCGAGTGGGCGCTGCTTCCCGGGACGCACCGACCGTACGTGTACCTCAACACGTGCAACCACATGATCGGCCAGCGCGACAACAACCCGCGCATGAGCAAGTTCGAGTGGGCCGACTATCCGTTCGAGGCGGGCGATCCCGACGACGCCTTCGTCTACGTCGTCGAGCACGTGCCCACCAAGTGCAACCTGTACTCGTACCTGTGCTTCTGGACCGCGCGCAACGGCGGCGGCTGCTGCGACCGCCACCGCTCGGGCAAGATCCACCGCGGCAGCACCGCCTTCTACATCAACCCGCAGCAGCCGCCGCACTTGCCATTGCAGTCGCGGCAGTCCACGGGCGAGACCACGCCGCTGCAGAAGAAGATGTGACCCGTTATTTTGGCCGGCAAAGGAACACGCAGAGCGCTTCCGTCCGTAGCATCACCCATCGCGAAGGATTGACGGACGGCTCCAATACAGCACAGAGTATGTATACAGCCCGGAACGTGTTATCGGATCGAAAACGATGTGCAGTGTCGTACTTACTCCTTTAGAAGGCCAGCGCGGGGTCCTTCGCTGCCAGGGCGCGCATCATGTCTCCTCCGCTGGGAACTGCCGCCGCAGACGCTGAAGCGCTCTCGCTGTCCGTCTCGTTGCATGTCTTGCCCGTCGCCACAGTAGACGCCGCAAGCTTCTCACTGACGTCCTCATCCATTGTCATGGGCGCAAACAGCGCCGACGCGCTGGACGTGCCCGACCCGCCGCCGATCGCCTCGACTACGCTGCTAAGGACGGACCCCAGGGCTCCAGTGCCGCCGGTCCGCTTGGTGGCGTCCTGCTCGCGCACGCGCATCCACGTGGTCCACATGTCCTCGACGTTGCGCGGCGCCTGCTCCAGTAGCCAGCCCATTTGGCGGCGCGTGGCGTCCAGCACGGGCTGGAACCCCATCTGCGTGGCGCCCGAGTGCAGCCAGTGCAGGTCGAGCAGCATGAAGGCCATGGCGTGGAGCTTCTGGAAGGCCTCGCGGTCGTCAAAGACCCGCCAGAAGGGCGCGCGGCTCACACGTTCGGCCACCCTCAGCCGCAGCACCGTCGCCTTCGTCGCGGGGGTCTTTTTGGCGTCCTCTTCGTCGTCTTTCTTGGTCTCCTCCTCCCCGTTCACCTCTTCTTCAAGCTCAGGGTCGTGACGAAGCACGAGCTTGCTGCTTACGGCCGGCGGCTCATCGAGCATGAGCAGACGCAGCAGCATGCGCAGGACGTTGATGCTCGCCACTGGGAACGGATACCGCTGGCCGCCGGGGAGAGCGTTGCGCGTCATCATGGCCGTCGCCTTCTCCGGATACCGCTCGAGGAAGAACACGAGGCACTCGAGCGAGAGCAGGCCGCCGCCACGGAAGCCGCCGACCGGGTTCTCCGTGTGGAACCCACTGCGCGCCCATCGCTTGGACGCCAGCAACGCTGCCACGTCGATGCTCGGCTCGGACCTGTCGGAGCTCGTGTCAGTGAGGTCATTGACGTAAAAGTCGCTCTCGTCTTCGTCCTCTCCCTGCTCGCCTTCTTCGGCGGGCAGCAGACAACGCCAGAGACGCAGAAGCAGCGACGCATGCGCCTGGTTGTCCGTGTCGATGGGCTCTTCAAGCCGGAAACGTAACGCCTCCATCGCCACGACCTTGTCCTTGAGCTTCCCGCGGCGGTCGCGCATCTCAAGACGGAAGTCGCGCAGGATGAACGAGTGCTGCTCCAACAGCATCGCCACCACCCGAGCACCCAACTCGCCAGCGCTCACTGCGGAAGCGCCAGACGAGCGACTGGATCCTTCCAAGTCGTCAAGCATGCGGCGACGGACGGAGCGGCGGTGCTGGTACCCGACGGGGTACTTGCGTCTCCGTGGGTCGTCCAGTTCGTCACGGAAGTTCCCGGCCTCGTGGCTCTCGCGCAAGATGACGGGAGCGAAGGCGTTGGCGAGGGAGAAGATCGTGAGTCCGTTGTGGCGCGCGTGTCTCGGCTTGAGCGCCGTTGCCGCCCAGTGACAAAGGCGCTCCAGCAGCGGCTTGCAGTACCAGGGCAGGTCGTGGACCAGCATCTTGAGCAGCGCGCGCCGGTCGCTGTCATTCATGTCGTTGCTCTGCTGATCCACGCACGCCAACAAGTTCTCGAGCCGCTCACTCGTGAGCAGCGGGTCGGGCAGCTCCCACAGGTACTGCAGCAGCAGCGCAGCCACTTCGTGCGCGTCGAGCGAGTTCATCATGTCCTTGTGGAACCCGCCGAGCTCTTCGACCGAGTCGCGCAGCTCCATTACGTGCGAGGCGTCCAAGTGCACCTGGAACAGCCCCGGCGCGTCCAGATGCGCGTACAAGTAGCAGAAGCAGGCCTCCACGACGTCAGGGAGGCCCAGCGCCGGCTCGAAGCGCGCCATGCCGCTCAGGAACGGGTTGCACAGCACCTCGACCAGCTCCGTGCCGAACACGTCGTACTCGGGGTACCCAAGCTCCAGGAAGCGCAGCACCGCAGTGGCCGCATCGTCCAGCTTGCGGGAATGCGCCGCCACTTTGAGCGTATCGGACAGCAGGTTGCCGCCGCGCGCCGAGTCGAACGTCGGGCGCAGCTCGTGGTGCGCGACGAGCTTCTCGGCCAGCATGGCGGTCTCCTCGTCCTCCTGGCACAGCCGGACGCGCCCCATGACCATGTCTTCCGGGTCAATGAGCCTGGGCAGCTCCCTCTTCTTGACGAGGGCGTTGATCACGTTCGCTGTCGCGGACGAGGACGAGGACGAGGAGAAGGGCATGGAGTCGGGCGGCTCGTCCAGCCGCGCGTCGTCGATCAGGAAGGCGAACGGGAGCGCGTCCAGGGACGAGAGGAGCCCGAGGAACACTTTGACGTCGTCGCGCTGGCGGAATAGCGCCACCTCCGAGTAGTACGAGGCCAGCAGGTCCATGTTGCCCTCGCCCAGCACCATACTCATGGCCGCCGACAGCACGTGCATGTTGAGCGCCTGGCGCACGAACGCGCGCGCCTTGCCCTCGTCCGAGCGCACGCTCGAGAGCGTGCTGGCCGCCCGCGCTGCCGCCACGAACCCGCGCACCGAGCGCGGCAGGTCCGGCTCGACGCTCGTGGCCACCACCTCGTTCACCTTGCTGCTGCTGGCCTGGTGCATGGCCGCGAGCATCTGCCGCTGCCGCAGCGCCTCCATGCGCGTGCACGTCCACTTCACCACGCCGAAGAACTTGACTGTGTCGGCCTCGGCGTCCTCCTCGTCGTCCCCTTCCAGCTGGCTGTCGCCGGCGTTGAGCTCGTCTGAGTCGACCAGGCGCAGCCCGTGGCGCATACACCGGTCCAGGTGCAGGCAGAGCAGGTTCACGACCGTCAGGTCGTCGTTCAGCAGCAGCTTGGCGAGTCGAGTGGCGTCATCCGGGCCCGCCTCGCTCGTGGTGACGCTCTCCCTGGACTTGGCGTCTACGAACAGGCCGAGCGCCTGTACGGCGTGCTCCAGGTCCTCGAGCAGCACGGCGCGTTTGCTCTTGGCCTGCAGCTGGCGCCGCTCCCTGGCGCGCTGGCGGGTGACGCGCTGCTCCTTCGTCTCCTCCTCGGGCTCGCCCAGGATCAGGTTGCCCAGCCGCAGGAAGAACGAGTCCATGATGGGCGTGCGTGGTCTGGAGTTGAGCGTGGAGCGCGCGATGGAGAATGAGCGAGCAGCCCTGACGCGCCGGCGAAAGATCGCGGCGAGTCGCGCGTGGCTTCCATTGTTTTTCCTTCCACGTTGACGCGATTTTCGCCACATTTGAGACGATCCCAAACAGAATTAGTCTTAACGCTTAAGTTCGAAAACGAGCTGACGCCATAGGCGTCTTACTGGTTATTTCGTCTACATTTTGAGCTATCAACCTCAGAAATACACATGGTGGCGGAGCTATGGCCCTTGACGTGAGATGCCTCGAAATATTTTTTTTTTTCAAAAAAATTCTTTTGGTGTGTTTAGTAGCATTTTCAACGAGGATTCCGAAAATACCGCTAATTCTTTTGAATTCGCAAAGGAAGACTGTCAATAGTGACGTTTACAAAAAAATATTTCACAGCTATCTGAAATAAAGCAGATCCTTTAGTATAATTAGCTAAAAGTTAACTGACAAAAACTAGGTTTTAGACATATTCATGATTTCATATAATGCCGGCTTATCATCTCTACAATTGATGTGTCTTGTGCGACGTTTTTTGTGTGAGTAAAACAAGACACGCGTTTTTGCCAAAAGTATCGAGGCTGCCTCTCGCATGCAGTACTGTAGAACGCTGAAACCTGTCGGACCAAGCCACAGAACCAACCCTTTAACTCTGTCCATGTCATGCATGGCATACAGTTAAGCTACGTAGGGTATGGTATGATAGTCTTCATTTTCGTTTGCATTCAACAGTTGTTTGTACAGTACCAAGTGCCTCTTGTTGTTGCACAGACCTACAAATTAAAGAGATTGAGTAAGTTTTATTCTCATTTAGTTTTGTATACCTATAATTTAATCAAATCAATCTGGTTAATGAATAGCTGGAATTGGGAGTCAAACGTAGAAATTAGATTGAGAAATATATATTTGATGCCACTTTCGGTGAAAGGTGTTCGAAACGATTTTTCTCGAAAGCCCCCTTCCTGTGCGCATCAGCGATCACAAAATTCAATCGCCTATTTCTCAAAAGTGGAAAAACGGTTTAAGACCAGTTTTGTTTGGATATTTCATTTACTATCGCGATTTTGATGGAACGCGACCTTTCGCGCGTTCATGTATTAGAATTTGTAGACCGCCTAGCAGAAAAAACACGAAAGCAGTTGATTCTCAAGATCAAACTAGTAAAAAGATACCATCGTTGCTCTTGGTCTCTCTCCATGGCGACATGCAGGTCGCGCGAACGCCTACCTAGTCGAACTGCTGTCGCAGCGCCATCTCCGTCTCGGACTTCCACGCGCGGAAGTCGCTGCCGATGCCCGCCTGGCCCTTGACGCGCTGCTGCTTGACGCGTTCCTTGGCGTCGCGCTTGTCCTTCTTGGCCGGGAGATTGTGGTCTCTATTAGCAGTCGACGATGGCGCGTCTTCATTGCCGTCCCGCAGCCGCTTGCGCTGCTGCTCCTGTTTCATTCTGCCCGCGTTCCGCTCCTCTCTCTGCTTCTCATGCCGCTGCTGCTTCTCCTCTTCTAGCAGGTCGAACACCTTGAGCGACGTCGACGCGGCGCTCGCTGCCGAACGAGGCGCGTGGAACGACGCCGTCGCCTTGGACACGCAGTCCAGCACGCTGTCGGCCGACGGCAGCGCCGCCACCGCCTCTCTCCGCTCGCTATCGTCGCCATCACCCCGTTCTTCACCGTCTAAACTGTCTTGGCGCTGCTCCTGCTGCTGATCGGCCTCGCTTTCGCTGTCGCCGCTGCTGCCGGAGCTGTCATACTCGCCGCCCAGCAGGAACGACATGTCGGGCAGGTCTGCTCTAAGCGGAAATGCCGACAATCGACCTATTTCAGTGTTGTACACACTATTTAACCTGTAGCCGTGTGGTACACGCAATTTAGAATACGTGATACGCTTATTTAGGGCGGTTTGCTGGCAAAAATTTATGCGCATCACACTATGACACATACATTAAGGATACCAGCATTCGTCCCAAGAGATAGTTGCAACATCTAACGGCACGAGACGATGGCCATGGACGCGGGCACGCGCGCGTGGCTCGAGCAGGAGCTGGTGAGTGCGCTGGGCTTCTCCGAGGTGGGCGACATCGCCGGGTACATCGTGTCCACCTTCAAGAGTAAGAACGAGGTGGCCGCGTACCTCGTGGAGCTGCTGGGCATCCCGTCGGCGCGCGCGTCCTCCATCGGCGCCCGACTGTTCCCTGCGGCGGCGCCGGCGCCGGCGTCAACCACTACACGCTCGACCAAGAAACAGCAGATGTCCAAGGCCAGCAAGGCGGCGGCAGCAGCGCCTCCGCTGGTGGCGCGGCCGGTGGAGGTCAACTCGCGCCTGAAGTCGGCCAAGAACCTGCACGGCGGCGGCGCGCTCAGCTCGCACGTGATTAACTGCCTGCGCTGCGGGCGCATCGAGCACAACGGCGGCCGCAAGTGCGCGTTCTGCGAGGCGCCACTGCGGTATGAGGCGCTGCCCAGCAGCTATGACGCTGGCAGCAGCGCCGCTGTCTCCGCCGGAGGGTTCTCAGCAGCGGACACGTCAGGGAAGCCGCGCGGGGCGTTCGAGGAAGTCGGAGGCGACGAATCGGGCGGTGACGCCGCCGACACCTCGGCGGCGGGTCGCGCGTGCTCGACCACTCGCATGTGGCGTAATCCGGACCTGCCAAAGGATGCGCAGGAGCTGATTGAGCGGGCGGCGCGGCAGCTGACCAAGGACGGCAGGAAGCAGTCGCGGCCGCGACCGGGCGACGCCGCCGCTGGTGACCCCACGTTGGCGTCGCGAGGCCGCGTCCTGCCTGACGGTGATACGTACAGTTTGGTGATTGCTTGAGCCAGTCGGTCGGTCTGGCCAGGCGTGGATTTTTCATCGGAGCTTTGATGGACGGGAGTGTGAAAATTGAAAATGGACAGAGCAGGCCAGGTAGCGTGCACACATTTTTCCCGTTCGTGGGTGGCGAGGTGAGATGTGTACGCTCAGAAGTAGCCTGATCAGAGCATGGAGGAGCGAGACAGCAGTAGCTCACGCGGTCGCGTGCATCGCATCAGTCGCCGGAGGCTGTGGACGAATGACGGCGGCCGCAAAAATGACGTGAAGAAGCGTCAATTTTTACGTCAAAACGCAAAATTTCGATGGAAAAAATAGTGGTCAGCGTACAAATTGTATCGAGTCTGAACCACCGCGGCGGAGACTATTGACGTCAGGCTGCGACACCTACACATTCAGTTTTATCATGTATTGATTTTAATGATACAATCGACCCATCGCCAACGCTTTCTCTATCCAATACGACTTGACGCTTGGTCAAAATCAACGTTATTTCAGTACGTTCAACCCGACTGCAACCATAACCGCTGTCCCCAGCCATGGTTGACGCTACTGTACTTTTGCGCTTGCATAGTAAAACCCATAGAAACGTCCGGCAAATGCTCCGGACGTCGGTCCCTGCGCTCCTCCGCGTTCACCTCACGGCATTCCGAGATTTGCGCCATCCCCAGCAACAAAACCGAGTCCGGCGCGTCGTGTGCACGCCCCCGCGTGTGTGAAGCCTCCGGCGAGCGGTGGGGAGCGTCGGCGGCGTCCCCGGGTCCCGACCAAGTGAGGCGATGGCGCCGCCCAGTCAGCCGTGCGCGGCCAGCGACGGACCGCCGCCGGTCGCGAGCAGTGGCGCCATGGAAGGGCCGACTGCCAAGGCAGAAGAGCCGGCGCGCGACCCGCTCTGGGACTTCTACGCCTGCGCGCTGGACCAGGACGAGGGCGAGGACACGGAGGACGAGCTCGAGACGCAGGACTGGATCCGCTTCGAGCGCCGCCGTGCGCAACTGCGGCTGGCCGAGGCCTGTCGCCGCGAGGCGCAGCTCGGGCTCACGCGCTGCAACAAGTAAGCGACGGAGAAGAGTGGAGGGGACGACGACGGAGTACAGGGGACGACGATATAGACGACGGTGCATGTTTGTATGCTATGTGTGGGGATGGCGATAGACAGAGGGAGGGGCCGCGGGCGAGGACTTGTAGTTTGCTGTAACTTAATGCTGCCGGGTACGTACGATAAGCAAGGAATACACGACGGCGGGGCGCCAACCCAACAGGATGTGAAGTTTTGATTTGCTGGTGGATGCGTCTGATACCGTCACGTTGCGGACGGACGGACCGTCCGGTAGTTAACGTCGGACGCGGACGAATCCTCAGCACGACCGGTTGTGGATTCCATGTGGATGCACATCCGGTGCGCAAGTGTACGAACCGCTGCGGATGGCCGGCCGTCTCATGTGGTGCATGGCGGAGCTCAACCCGCAGACGAAGCGTCGTGTCCGCAGTTCAGCTCGTCCGCACAACAGGACGATCGGCATCTGCTGTAATTTACGGGAACGTTTGCTCCATTTTAGCACGATTACGGGAATCTGTTGTAAATGATTCTACATTTAGAAATCGCAAGTTTACGGACGATGGACGCCGCAACTGCGGCCGTGGGGTTCGTCCACAAAAGTAGTGTTCGCGGCTCTGGTGCTGATTTTCTTTTCAGCGGGAGCGGTAATTTATGCGAAATATTACAACGAGCTGTTCGTTCGCATCCAGCCCGACCATGATGGTGGCAGGCGCGGCCGACTTCTGCGATCCGATCGCTGATTCGCGGGCGGGCGGCTTGGCGCGTTCATGAAAACTACGGGACCGCCGCGAAGAAATCCCGTTAATTTTCGTCGTACAGGTGCGTCTGCCTCTTCAGGATTTGGCTCGTCCCGTGTGCTCCAGACTCCCTGGATTCGGTGTGGTCCACACCGTCCCCAGTTTCTTTGACACACACGTAAAGAATCAGCCGGACCAGGTGCTGGCGCCCCGTCCGCGCCCCTTGTGGCGCGTAACTTACGCCGGGGGCTGATTTTTGACTGGCAGATCATCCTCTGCGTTCAATTCCCCCTCCATCCGTGGAGAACGCGGAGAACGTTGA
>JAADXW010001321.1:0-10064 GCA_023337975.1 Phytopythium ostracodes
AGAACGTGAGTGCGCGCGCCATCTTGCTGGATCACGAGGGCGCGGTGCTTCATTGAGGAGGGAACTTTCGCCTTGATCGCTGGGTTGACGGACTCGACCATCATCTTGCGGTGCTGAACGCGGTCGACGACGACCAACTTGAGCTGCATGGTCCCCCCGGGTCGGTTCTTCGACGAGTGCTGAGCTTCTTCCTTCACAACGAAGGGCCATACCTCTATCTTGCCGTCAAAAATGACTGTTGCCCTCGAAAATAAGCCGCATGACGGCCGCTATGAACATGACCTTGGTGATATAGCGATTGGGCTGGACGCTGCGGCATGGCGGTGCTTCGTCCGGCGCGAGATATTAAGCCTGGTTGACGGGGGTGAGATAGAACCATTTCTCGTCGATATGAATGCGCGTGTCTTGACCCCAAAACTTCATGTTGTCCGGGTTAACAAACGACATGCAAAACGACAAGCGCTCATGCTTGTTCTCGTCGGTCAGGTACGGCTTGACCGCGTTGAGTGGCGCAATATGGCATCCTCGCTCAACGCTCGGTGCACCGTGGTCTTGGGGATCTTGCGCGCTTTAGCCAGGCTGCGAAGATTTCCGCGCCGGCGCCACGGGACGAGTCGAATGCGCGCGCTGATGTCGATCCACTTCTTCTTGCGGCCGCAGCGCGATCTCGACGACGCGCTGAAGTCTGGGAGCTGGCTGCTCTTTTCGAGACTTCTCACCGCCTTGGTCCACAGTCGCCCTGCCGTTTTCGTGCTGCACTTGGACTTCTCGGCCGCAGCAGTAAGCGCCCCGCGTTTCAGCTTGAGCTCCGTGGACAGGCTGATGAGATAGGCGACGATGTTGGCGCGGTCTTCTGGTTTTAGGTCCGCGTTGGGCGTGCGTGCATCTTCCATGTTGCTGGTGGTGTCAACATGCGCGAAAATGCGTTCGCGCCAAAAAAATAAAAAGCGAGAACTCGCCAAAACCTCAGACAAATTTGGAGATAAACTCGATCGGGTTTTTAGGTTTTTAATTTTGCTGATATAATTGGTGGGATTTTACCCAGTAGGAATTAATCTTGGTCGTTTTCTGCGAATCAAAGCCTCTCATGTTATCGGACTAGTTTTTCGGACCAGTGAACATTCTGAAGAGGACTAGTATTTTGGACCGGAGGGAGTAGCGTTTACTCTTCTGCTTCAATGTCACTTCCACGAAAAAACTCACGATGACCGCACAATAATATGGCGTGTATTCACCTTTGAATAAACCAATCAATACTTCGTAAATATAGATGGCATCAAGACTATTACCAAAGCCCATATATTATCAAACCATAAAGGCTTTGCGGAGCGTACCGTGATGACCCCTATTACTGGAATTGGCGGTTTTTTTGGCGGCACTTTTTGCCGCGCGCGCGCTCTTCGCGGCGAGTTCCCCATCGTATTCGAGCGCGAAGGCGATCACCGGCTTTCTTGGCGTCCGCTAAACTCCGCAACGCGCTCGCTGTACCCCGAACGCGGCCCCCAGGAAGAAAGCGCGCTTTCCGCTGCGTCGACTGCTGTCTTCGGCGCTGAACTCGCGTCACCGGAGCGTTGGGAAGCGCAGCTTTGAGTGATAAAGGGGGAAAGCGACTGGTCCGTGGGGTCTACCGCGCGTTTGACGGCAGGGGGCGTGCCGTATTCAAGATACAGAGGCAGCAGCGATGACAGAGGTGCGTTCGCGTTCGTCGTCGTTTGGTATCGTTTGCTCATCGATTCGATCCATTCTTAACGCTCTACTTGCTGGTTTATGACACAACAGAAGAAGCAGGTGTCGATCGCGGCCTTCTTCTCGCCCAAGCCGGCCAAGAAGCGACCCGCGCCGGCCGACAAGACGGAGGATGCCGCAGTGAACGCCACGCCGTCGCCCGCACAGGCCCAGGTGAGTGGAGACGTAGCCAAGGCCGGGAAGCGGCCGCGCGTGTCACCATCCAGTGCGACTGTGACGCCAACGGGCGTAGTCACCGTCACGCCGCCGGTCGGCAAGCAGACTGTGGAGAATGCCAGCGCTGCAAGCGGTTCGAAGGCTGCGGCTGCGACGGGCAAGCGTACGACGGCGACGGCAGCAGCGAAGCAGCAGAAGCAGAAGCAGCAAAAGCAGAAGAAGACGCGCGAGCCTAAGACGCGCGCCAAGGGTAAGGTGCTGTTCACTTCGCCTCACGAGCTCGGCGACGACGACGACGACCTGGATGACGACCTGGACGACGCCAGTGCTGCGCAGTCTGCTCCCAAGGAAGCGGCACCCAGAGAAGAGGAAACCAAAGAAGAGGAGGCCCCCACTGAAGAGCCCATGGAGATAGAGTTGACTCCGGTCAAGCCACCCAGACCCACTGCTTTTGACAATAAGACCCCCTCGTCGGCCCCGGTCGACAAGGACGACGCGACGACCGAGCAAGCAGCCGAACAGACCAGCAAGAACGCGAGTCCGGCCCCACCAAGTGACCAGGCGATCGATCTGACGGCGTCCCCCGTTCGACCGCCAACTAGAAGGGAAAAGACGCAGGCGGCGACGTCGTACGTCACCCAAGACCTAACACGGGATGCTGCCACGGAGAAGAACGCTACGGGCGCACCCCCGACAACCAAGAAGCCGAGGGGCAGGCCCAAGAAGAGCGTGGGAAGGGCAGCTGCCGATGGGAAATCCCAGAGCAACGGCTCAGAAGACGGGAGCAAATTTGCGGCGGATGCTACTGCGACCTTCCCCGAGGTCCAAGTTGTGCTTGACCCGGCCATCCAGGCGCGCGTCGACACGTATCAGCTCAAGCTGCGCGACCTCACGCAAGCATGCACCGATTTGCTGATCCCAGGTGATGCCACGACCGCCAACACAGGCGAAGAAAGCGCTCATGATGCTCAGAGAGCGCTACTGCAGGACGTCTACGGCGTCGGATTGGACATTGATCTGGATGTGTCAACGGACGAGCAAGAAATGGCCACCGCTATCACGGACGTGTGGTCCAAATGGCGCGCCGAGGCTGTAGGCGATAGTAACGCAGTGACAAGCGACCTGCCACACGCGGTCAAAGCCTTCATCGCCAAGCATATCCAAGGGCGAAACGCCACTCTGTCGACCCTGTGCGACAACCTCATGACTAAGGTGCAGTCGGTGGCTACCAGCGGCGATAACAACAGCGACGAAGCGACAAAGAATCGCGTAGTCGCGCATGCGGCACTGGCGATCGAGATGGAAATCAAGATGCTGGCGCAGCGCACACCGTACGGAGCCAAGCCACCGCCGCGTGCCAACCTGTTCGAAGACATAACGCCCGAGGTGCTGTGGATTTGGGAGATTGGCAACCCGGAGCAGTTCTACAAGAACGAGGCGCACAAAACGCTCAAGCGCGTGCGCAAACACCGCAAGCGGGTTGGACAACAGCTCAAGAGCCTGGTGCGCGTTGTGCAGCTCCTGCACCAGTCGCCGGTTGACGAGGCGAAGGTAAGCGCCGAAGAGGCAAAAGTGGGCAAGTTTGTACTGGCCGTCGAAGCCGAGCTGTCTCGAGCCAGAGATCGCGAGCGCAAGGAGCTGGAGCGCGCACATGCCGCGGAGGAGAAGAAGCGTGCGGACGAGGAGAAGAAACAAGCGAAGGAGGAAGAGAAGAAGCAGCGCGAAGAGGCGGAGCGCGAGCTTGCGTCCAAGCGCAAGAAGTCACTCGTGTCTTATTTCCGCTCCATTGACACCGAGTCAGCGGCAGCACCTTCAGCGACGACTTCCTCTGCTGGCACACCCGCTCCTGCCGACTCTGTGGCATCGTCAGCGTCTGGCACCGGTGCAGTATCGAGCGGGCAAGTGGCCTCCAAACCTATTGAGGTGAACTCGTCCGAGACAATGGCGCGCATGGACGCCGCCATTACGTTTCTCCATCGTGATCGTGACGCTGAATCAAGCGATTCCACTTCGACGACGGCGCTGACGTATCCGTGGAAGGAGGCGCGCGCGAGTGGCGACTTACGGCGGATAGTCGCTCGTGGATCTACGCAGAGTTGGACTAACAAGCGGCGGCGCGACGCCAAGCGCGGCGTGATGAAGCTTCTCCAGTTCCATGAGAACCACCGACCGGCCTTTTACGGCACGTTCAGTGAGCACAGTGCTGTGTTCCGCGGTGGGCGGCGGCCGCTCGCGCACTTTAAGAAGTTCGACTACACGGTGGACAGCGACGACGAGTGGGAGGAGGAAGAGCCCGGTGAGAGTCTGTCGGACGCGGACAGCGACAATGGTGACGACTCGGACGACGACAACCTCGACTACGGCGACGACTGGCTCGCGTACGAGGACGAGGTCGAGTACATGGACGACGTTGAGGGCGAGGACGGCGACGATGAGGATGACGAGGACGTCCGAAGCGCCGATGATGATGAAGCGGGGTCTCCGCTGAAGCACCGGAAGCGCAAACTGCCGTCGCAGCTGGAGCAGAAGCGGCGCAAGAAGCTGTCCAAGCTTACGCGGCTCGAACCGAAGATTGTCGGACCGTTCTGGTGCCAGACGGACGCTTGCACCGCCCACTTCCAGGGTGCCATGACTGGACAACTGCTGGTGATGGCGGCGTCGGTGTCATTCGAGTCGCCGCTCATGCGTCGCGCGCGCGAACATGAGCAGCAGGAGGCGGAGAAGCAGCGCAAGAAGCAGGAGGAACTCGCGCGGAAGGCTCAGCTGCAGGCCGAGAAGCAGGCGGCCGAAGAAAAGGAGAAGAGCAAGACGACGACCCCAGTCAAGCAGCGCAAGGCCGCGCCCGCCGCTGCTCCCGTGATGAGCTCGCCCATAACGACCTCAACCACACCGGCAACGTCGCCACAGCCGCCGCCACAACAGCCAGGCATCACGGCGTGGTTCCAGCCGCAGCCAAAGTCGACGGCTGCATCTGGCGTCGTCACCAGTGCCGTGTCCGTCTCGCAAACCACCGGTGTGACCGCGTCGGACGCGGTGGTGGTGGACGAAGACGATGAGGAGGACGGCAGCGACGTGGAGATGGTTCCCGTGGACGAGCATTTACCTTAGAGGAGAGACTAGTGGTGCCGGACGGTGGAAAAGGTGATGGCGACAACGATGATGATGATAATGGCGCATGTATGACATGACTTGGGTTTTCTGTTGGTGGCAGTATGCACGACGGCCGGTGACCTTTAACTGCTGACAACGGAGATCTGTTCATGCTCCACTCCAACTGACCTAGGCTTCGAGATGAGACATCGGCGGAGACCGCAATGCGCCATATCGCCGCGGTCAGTGACCATCTCTATCGATACAATAAGGCCACGCCGGTCATCCGCTGTCAGCAAGCATCCAGCGACTGGATTGTCAGTCCGGCTGTGGTGCTCGGCCAGCAAGGCGCCCATATCACAGATTCTCTGAACTCAACTCGTGAATCAATACACCAAGTGTTCTAGCAGCAGGATAACATATTAAAGTCGTCGGGCGCACAGTATCCGATCCATTGCAAGCGACATGGGCATTGCGTTGGGTGGGCAGGCAGCAGGTAGGGTTGGTTAAAGTGAGTGGTCTCCGTCGTCACTTCCAGGCCAGAAGCTTCATCTGCTTGGCCGGAGCAGCAAGTGGCGAGTGGCGCGAAACCCAGTCCGCATGTTCTGGTCGACCACTGCACAGAGTGGGGCGAATACTCTGTCATCGAGCGCTGGCGCACTGAGTTGATTGGCTGCTGCTTGATTCAGTTGACTAGCGATGCCGCCAATCTGGATGGCTACCGGTCCCCGCATTAGCATTAAAGTCGTTTTAACTAACAAATAACCACCATAATAAAGTTATGAATATCTCTAACTTTACCCCATCTTTACAGCTAAAATCAGGATAAGTAAGTAAGTTTTGACTAACTGTAAAGGAGGTGATACTATAGGCTGCCAATATAAGACCCAATGGGGTTGTTAAGGTTACGAACGACCTCATTGCTGGATGGCCCGAATGGGCAATGGGCCTCCATCCAGCGCTATCCACCGATACCTTGTGAGACCACAAGTCTCCGACTACAAAGCATCGTCTTTGAGGTCATGGTCGAAATCCAGTAATGTAGTGCTCGATGGGCGAGGCGGCCGTTCGGAAGGGGGAGGGGCTGCGTCATTCCACTGAGGCATAATTTAGTCATAGCGGACGAAGGTCGGTCGGGTCCGCCCAGCTGTGTACGGATCACCTCCTTGCGGCCGGAAGAGTCCGCTTGCCGACGGATTTCTACGCAGCAACAACAGATAAATGAGGACAACGCCATCTTGCTGCGGCTTGTGGTTCTGAGGATGCACCGGCGTTCCAAGCAACACGGGCCCCCAAGGAAGCTTCGACCATGAAAACCGGAGGCCGCGGCTGCCCAGTCGCCCATTTTCGAATTTGATGTGGCGTCGGTCACTCGGACTGGTCGCGCGGATCATTCGTCGTCAAAGCGCCTTTTCGCTGTGTTGATCGACCAAGGAGCGCGCTGAAACGGTATCTCTCCCTCCTCCTCCTGTTAGTCCCACTCGCATCGGCGCCAAAAAAATATTCCAGCACCAGCGGACACTTCCAGACCTCCAACCTACGACCAAGTCATGACCTTCACGTCGCAAACTCAGCGCGATCTGTTCGACGTCCCTTCCCATCCGTCCGCCAGTGTCTCGATCGGCCCGGGCAAGTCGGTTCGCCTCCCGTCCAAGTCTACGACGAATGTGGACGACGACAACAGCTCCATGCCAAAGAGACGCCGCAACAGACCCAAAGCGAGGTGCTCGGAGACGACCCAGAGCTTGACCTGGAGCGCGGACGAGCACAAGCGCTTCCTCGAGGGACTCGAGATGTTCACGCGCGGTCCGTGGAAGGAGATTGCGCTTCGAGTCGGCACGCGCACGATGCGGCAGACGATGACGCACGCACAGAAGTACCGTCAGAAAATCGCGCGGTATCGCCGTGGCTTGCTAGTGGCCCGGAATAGTGCCGGCTCAGCGACGGCGAGTTGCTTTCTCATCATCACGCCGTCGTCGTCGTCGTTGGTTGCGGCGATGAATTGTGAAGTACTTTGTGGGGGTGGACTCGTCGCACACTATGGCCAACCCTCCAGCACCAGTTTGCGACGACACCGTCATCACTACCGACATCAACGCCGCTGTCGACACCGGTTTCATCGCCAGCGACGCCCCTGGCGCCGTCAGTTTACGCCTGGAGCAACCAGACACTGTCTCCCAGCGGGACATCACGTCCACAGCTGACATCGATGATGCCGGATGCCGGCGCCGGCACTGGTCCGCCCGTCGACAGCAATACCCACGAGTGGCCAGTCGGGTATCGGCATCGCTGGTCTTTGCGGCTCGTGACGGAAGCAAATGCTACGCTCAAGTCTTTCTCATCTCCGGTCGAGTCGTTGCCCAATGCGCAGTCATCGCAGGCGATGGGTGTGATGTGGTGCGATTCCAAAGTCCCAGGTGCAGTTCATAAAGCGGAGGCTGACGCGTCAGACTGGAGTGCAGACTTTGACGTCGCTGGCACGACTGAAGTCTATGTGGAGCCGCTGATGCCACTCGATGAGATCGAACTTGGCACAACACTGAACGCCATCTACGAAGCCATCCACCAAGACGACGCGTTCATGGCGGATACCGCGCTGTGATGCCTGGACGGACACTTCCAAGGCGAAGCAGGCGTTGGGTCGTCATAAGCACGGCATGACCTAGGCGCGGGAGTGTCAAAGGCTGTCGGAGGGGTATTCAGGCGTTATAACTTGGCTACATGATCAACATAGAAGCCCAATTGACACAATTTATAGGTTCTTGCTCAATTCAATTCCAGCATCGTCCCCAATGCTGACCAGGTGTAAAGTGAAGGTGTCCACACTCGTCCGGACCCCGAACTCGGTCAGAAAACGATGTCGACGGGAGTTGCAGATCATCATCGTGCTGACGAATGCTAGTGAACGCATGATGTCATTCGCCATCAAGTTAAATTGAAGCTGCGCCATGCTAAGATCGGGACCATCCAGCGGAAATAGCGGTGCCCTCTGCGAACGCTTTGGTGAGAAGTGATCCGACAGATCGCGATCTCCTTCCACGGACCGCCAGGGAACATCTCAATTCCCTCAACGAAGTGCTCGCGCTCGTCAGCGCTCCGGACCGAGCTCTTGACCACTTCTGAGCACCTCGCTCTAGGTCTATTGCAGCGTCTGAAGCTGTTGCTGTCGTCTGCATTCGTCGTCGCCTTGAATGCGACGCGAGTCAACGGAGAATGCAGACGTCCGCGCGTTTGGTCGTCAGATCCCCAAATCGGACGCTTGGGCTTTCAGAGCTGGCCGCCTCGCGTCCCAGTTGTCTACTAGCTAGCGCCCTGACCATACAAAGTACTTTGAAGTGCATCACAATGGCGAGGCGAGATGGAGACGGGCTTGCCTGGGCGTTCGGGGTCGTCTCCAGCGTGCTAACACTCTTCACACTGCTCGCTTACGTCCCGTCATCATCTGCGATAGCGGGTTGTTGTCACTCAAGTACACTGCAGGGGAGGATGGAGCTGCTTTCGCTTAATGGACTCATCAGAAGCGAACAGCTCAGCTCTGAGATAGGACAAATCTCCGATTTCGTTCGCGCTAGAGTACAGTACAGTAGCTTGCCGTCGGTGTTGTAAAAGTTGATCGACGGACAGCGGTCAGTAGTGCTGGATATGTAGCCCAGAAGTGGTCCTTCATCTTCACAGGAAGTCCATCGAGTCCCCAGTATTATAAATCGACACCGTCAAGTATCCATATACTATGCGTCAATACAAGAAGTAGAAAGCAGCTTTGTTGAGATGATAATCTTGATAAACCACGCTTTGACACGCATAATTCATTCGCTACAGTTATATAAGAAACAAGAGAAGACGGTGGACGTCGCTCATAGGATCACGGCAGGTCCGCGAAGCTCCAGGACGCGGTGGCGACGCCGTCGCTCCCGTCGGTCGGGCACGGACCGAGGTACTGCGCGATGACGCTGTGGATGACGTCGTCGATCACGAGCGCGTCCAGCTCGGCATCATTGAGCGGGAAGTCGAACGTGTCATCGCAAGTCGCGGTCGCTAAGGCACTGCTGACCATTGTGAACTCGCTAGAGTGGAACGCGTGAGGCGACGACGGTGGGGAGAACGGATCCAGGCAACTGGCCATCACTGGAGCCAAGCCCGGCCACATTACTTCGTCTGAAGGTGTCCTCCGCAGGTCAAACGCGAATTCTTCGACCGATGACGGCGAGTAGATCGGCTGGAAGCCGGAAGCGCACCCGGCAGGCGTCAGGGCAGCGGGAGTCGCACACGCGACGGTCGATTCGGCTTTATTGGTCGAGCGGACGCTCACGCTCAGCACCGGCAATGGCGTCACGCTCTCCCCGTTCTCACTAGGCGTCACCGGGAGTGTTGTGGCGGCAGAAGCTGTTGTCTTCTTGATGGCGTCGGGCTGGAGCCCGCGCTTGTGCCTCGCGATCTTCTGCCGGTACTTCTGCGCGTGCGTCATGGTCTGGCGCACGGTGCGCGTGCCGACGTAGTGCGCCACGTCCTTCCACGGGCCGCGCGGGAACAGTTCGAGGCCGCGGAGGAAGCGCTCGTGCTCCTCGGCGGTCCAGGCGAGCGCCGAGTGGTTCGGGTCAGCGGCGACGCTCCGCCTCCTCCGCTGCCGCCGCCGCTTGGTGCTCGAGGTTTCGTCTGGCGCCGCGCCGCGAGAATGGCTCAGCGGCATGCGGATCAGTACGCGGGGTGCGCCGCCCTCCTCGTCGCCGGTAGGGGTGGTCACGGGCGGGAACAGCTCCTCGTGGATGCGCGAGGTGATGGTCATGACTGCTTGTGTGGGGCGGTGGTGGTGGTGTTGGATTTGGAGGCTCGTTGGTATCTTTCGGAGCGGAGATCACGACCTAACGAGTGTCTAGTAGGGCGCAAAAGCGGAACTGATGGGCAGCTCGTTGGGACGGACAGAGGGCGGGGCAGCCGAGCCCTACCGTAGAGAGTGCATCGAACATCGATTACAGTACACCTTGAACGCGAGGGTCCAACAGTCTAGCCATATCAGCGCCGCCATGACGTGTCCGAGTTGACCGGTAGGCGGAACAACAGGGTGGAGCAGAGCG
>JAADXW010001322.1:0-10063 GCA_023337975.1 Phytopythium ostracodes
AAATCAAACTGGGAAAAAAATATCACTCACATGCTAAACACGATTATCGAAGTGTTTTCAGCGATTTTCAGCTTCTCCGCTCTCTTATTGGTCAAGAAGCTGTACAGAATGGCATTTTTTATATTTTTGGCCAGCACTTTACTTATCAGCGAGATGGGCAAATAATTAAAACAATTAACTGTTAGTATCAACCGGAAGCAAACTGGAACCGAACAATACCAAGCATGAGCGCGCCGATGGACCCGGGGGCGTTCGACGAGGCGCGGTACCGCGCGATGCTGCTGCGCAAGATGCGCGCGAGCGAGGTCGTGGTGCACGCCGCTCAGTTCGCGCCGCACTCCATCAGTGCCGAGCCAGCGTTGGTGGCGGCCACGAGCAGCGGCAAGATTCACGTCTATCTGCTGCAGAAAGCCATGGTGCGCTTAGCGCTTCTGTGCTTCATGTTGGGGAAATGACGCCGCGTTCGTTCGGTCTAACGCGGTGGCTGTGCTGTTGGGATGCGGTTCTTGCAGGAGCCAGAGTACTGGGAGCGGGTCGAGCGCAACGAGTACGGGTTCGAATGTACTTTGCCGATGCTTCCGGGGTCGAAAAGGTGAACTGACGGGAGGAACGCCAGGGTGACGCCCCGCCCGGCGCCAGACGTGTCCTTCCAGGCTCATCCGGGACAGATCTACGCGCTCGAGTTCGCCGGTGACGACACCGACCCGCTGCTGATCAGGTAGCTTCCTTATTATTCCATTCATCTCCAATGAAACAGCAATGACTGATAGATAGACGGGGTGCTGTGACAGCGGTGGGGACCAGGACCTGCGCATCTGGAAGTGGGCCGACATTCTCAGCGCGTTGAGCGACTCAACACGCGGCCATAATATCGAGTTGAAGCCCGCGCACATGACGAGGCTCGAGCGCGAGGCATTGGGCTTCCGCGGCGCGCTGTCGCCCTTCAGCGAGATCAACGGCATCGCCGTGAGCCGCGAGACTGCGCGCACGTTCCTCGCGGGCGGAGACGGCGCCGCCCACGAGCTGGACCTGTCCTCTCTCAAGTTCGTTCGGCGCTTCGCCGGACACTCCGACTACCTGCACTCGGCCCAGTACCTCTCGCACTCTCGGGAGCTCGTCACGGGCTCGGAAGACGGCACGATTGGCATTTGGGACGCGCGCCAGACCAAGCGCGTCGAGTTCCTGAAGCCGTCTTCTTCGCCGTCGAGTGGAGATGGCGATGCCTGGGTCGGAAGCGTCGCGGTGGATGCGTCCGAGACGTGGCTCGCGGCTGGCGGCGGCGGCAAGAAACGCACACGCGGCGGTGGGTTTTTGGGCGTGTGGCACCTGCCGTCGCGTGTGCCGGTGCACCTGACGCAGACGCCGAGCGACGTGCACGACGTGGCTTTCCACCGCACGGAGTTGCTGAGCGTGGGCAACGACGCGAGCCTGCGTCAATGGAACCGCACCTCGGGCATGCTGTTGGCGACCGCGCACTCGTCCGTACCCGCTGGCCGCTTCTGCGTCGTCGACAGCGCGAGCGATGTGATCGCCGTGGGCGGCGCCGCGCCCGCGATTGACATTTACGCGATGCCAGGCGTCGTCAGCTTCTCACTCGTTGTCCAGGACGATCTCTAGGTGGAAGATGTACATGAAGGGGGGGGGAGAGAGAGAGAGGCACGCATTCTATTGCTTAAGACACTAACCGAGCAAACCAAAGTCGAGAGCTTGCATTTCAGACTCTATGTTAGTGGGTCGACTGGCGTCGCAGCTGGACGCGTTCTCGCTCCGTGTCGGCCGCGTCTTGTACTCGCCCTGCCTCCTTCGCCGCCTCGTACTGCGCGATGCCGCGCTTGAGCAACTCGTTGGCTGTGAACATGATGGCGATCGACGGCACGACCTTGATCAGGTTGGGCACGATGCCCTTGTACAGCCCGCGCGCGCCCTCGTCGCGCGCGATCGCGCGCAGTCCGCCTAGCGTGCTGGAGTACGCGCTGCCGCTGGCAGTGTTGCCGGTCGAGCGCAGCGCGCTGAGCTGGAAGCGGCGCCGCAGCACGTCCATCGGGTACGCGGCGGTCTGTCCGCAAGCGCCGGCAACGCCACCACACGCGAGTAGGAACATCGCGTCCGGGTTGCCCTTGGCGTCCTTTGGCGCGTGCGTGCGCAGCGTCTCGAACACGGCAAAGTTGAGCCCGACATACGGCGCGATGCCCCAGACCGTGGGCAGCACGCCGCGGTAGACGCCGCGCAGCCCCTCGGCGCGGAAAATGCCGCGGATGGCATCCCAGATGCCAGCGTACTGCGTCGAGGAGAGCCCGCCTTGCACTGTCAGCCGCGCCCGCGCCGCATCCAGCGGATACGTGACGATCACGGACGCGACGCCGGCGATGGCGCCGCCCAGCACCTTGAGCCCCGGCGCGAGCTGCTCCCTGGGCGCCGCAGCGCTGGCGTCCTGGAGCTGCAGCAGCGCCGGTTTGACGCGTTCAAAGACGGCGAACTGGATGGCCACGTAGGGGAACACGCGCACGCAGTTGGCGCCGTTGCCCTTGAAGAAGCCGCGCGCGCCTTCCTCGGCGTAGATGCGGCGCAGCGACTGCATGATGCCCTGATACTTCGGTCCACTGCTAGCGGCCGAGCTGGCGACGAAGTCCTGCACCTGGAACAGGATCTTGAGCCGCTCCAGCGGCGCCACCGCCGTGCGCGACGTGCACCCGGCGACTGGATCGGAAAGAGAACACACACAATAGCGTTAGAAGGCTCTGGAAACCGGCAGGAAGGCGGCCCGCGACGCGAAGGACAGAGAGGCCACGTACTGCCGCCGCAAAGCAGGTTCTGCAGGTCCTTGTCCATTGTCAGCGATGATAAACCAGCCTGCAGACGTGCTGCTGTAGTGCAATCAGTGGCTTTGGCGAATTGGCCACTGCCGCCGGAAAGAAAACTGGTCCAGGAAGCGTTTGACAGTACGAACGGCTACAAGCAATATTAATCATTATATCGAATATAAGAGGTGGTTTTGACAGATAACTTTAAAAATCAACATCATGCGATAAACCGGTACATGAATTAATACAGGCACTGGCTTCTCGCGCTATGTTTGACTTCTTGGTGTTGAGGTTGGACCTGCGGAAGAGCATGGCGCTCATGTCCATGCGACCGACCGCCTAGGTGTGTATGACTAGGTACCCGAGCTTTTTATTGCCGTATACTCTGATGAGAGGGGGGGCTCAATAGCGGGTGGGCGGCAGCTTGGGCGGCTTGGCGTGCAGCAGCTTCTGGACGTCCATCCACTCCATGGCCTCGAACTCGTCGTTGTGGATGAGGCTGCCGGGCTCCATGCGGTCGAGGTACATGACGCCGTCGAGGTGGTCGATCTCGTGCTGGAAGATGCGCGCGGGGAAGTCGCACAGCGTCTTCTCGACCGGCTTGCCCTCCAGGTCGCTGTACTTGACGCGGACCTCGCGCGGGCGCGCCACGACGCCCATGTACCCGGGCACGCTGAGGCAGCCCTCGAAGTCCCTCTTGGTCTCCTTGGACGCGCTCAGCACCTGCGGGTTGATCACCGCCTGGTACTCGAGCGCGTTGCCCAGGTCATCCTCACTCTGCGGCGGGTTCTTGAGCATCAGGAACATGCGCAGGTTGTGTCCCAGCTGCGGCGCCGCGATGCCCACGCCCGCCTCCTCGCGCTGCACACACGGCGACAAGGCGGCTCTAGTTAGCGAAGGATGCGGCAGTGACAGTAGTGACACGACAGCGCAGGCGCACCACTTCGCGCTCCATGGCCGAGAGCACCTGGCGCACGACGGGCGAGCGCACATCCGCAACCGACTTGGACAGGCGTCGCAGCGCTACAGCGACAGCATTGAAATGGAAACACACGAGAGACATGGCGGTCAGCACATGTAACAGCAACGAAGCGCACGGCGTAAATTGTGCCTCAGCGCGCGCTCCGATGGCCAGACAGTGCGTGTGGCGAGCACAGAGCGGCGTGTCCGTGTCGTGGACGCCCCGAGAGCGGTGCAGGAGGAGACGACGTACCGGGGTTGCCGAGAAACACGAGCGCCATCTTGCCGGTGGTGTCCGAGGTGGACCAGCAAGGAGAGTCATTCCGTCGCTAAGTTCGCGCTGGGATCCTTGTGCGAACTTAGGAAGTATGTGGGTCGAGCAGCTTGCTGTCATGCACCTTGTTAAGTGCGCAAACGGTGCTTCGAACGGGGCCACATGCGCACTTTACGCGACGTTGTCTGCCGTTTGAGGTGTTGGTTGATACAGCATGGGAGTAACAACTTCGCAGTGGATTATAATAGCGATGACAGGCGGAGGCGGTGCCCTGGCCGCACACTTCCAGACGAAGCGACGGCTCAAGTCCGAGGCGGATCGGCAACCTGAGTCTGCTAGTACTGCTGCTGCGGCTGCACCGAGCGCGGCAGCCTCGTTCTGCTTCAACTTTGACGTCCACGACGCCGCAACCCACGACACAACAGCGCACGGCGGCGCTACGACCAAGAGCAAGAGGAACAAGAAGAAGAAGAAGAAAAAAGCGAAGAAGCAGGGAGCTACGAATGACGCACAGCGCGACGATGCGATCCAGAGCGTGATAGAAGCGGGCGAACACAAAGCATTAGCGGACCCGAGCAGCAAGGCGCCGACGTCCGGCACGAACACCAAGGCAGCAGCGTCTGGTACGTCGACACAACCGAACAGCAAGGCCAAGTCGCGGGCGGACACGACCGCCGCCAGCTCCAGCAGCGCTAGCTCGACGTTCCTGAAGCTGCGCAAGGCGACGGGCAGCGAGTCCGAGGTGGCGCGCATGCAGCTGCGCTACGGCCAGGGCCGGCGCAACCTGGCCGCGATCGCACAGCGCGAGCGCCGCCGGCAGCTCCAAGCGTTGGCGTCCAGCTCAGGCAGCAGCATTGGCGCCGGCGCCGACACGAATGCGCAATCGGACACGCCGGCTTCGTTGACGGACAACAGCAGCAGTGGTTTCAAATTTAACTTTGAGGGGCCAAACAAGTAGCGAGTGGGCGACGCCTCGGTCCAATCGTGAATGAATCCGGATACTGTAGTTGACGCGCTCTTCAGCTTCTTCCTTCTTCCTTCTTCCTTCTTCCTTCTTCCTTCTTCCTTCTTCCTTCTTCCTTCTTCCTTCTTCCTTCTTCCGCTTGGAAGACGCCACCCGTTTGGACAATCGCCGGCTCCCTCGCACGCATGTGGCTCCTCGTTCGCTTATTTGGGCGGAGAATAAGAAGCGTGGGCGTCAGCGCGTCAACGCGACGACCGTGCGGTCGATCGGTCCATTCCATACAACATCGAATAAAACACGGCGTCCAAACAAGAAGCAGCGCACGGTGGGGGGCTTGGGCGTGACACCCCCTCTTCTGCCTTCTTGTGCAACGCGATTTCCGTCATAAACAGGCCGCTGCAAACTAGGATCCAGTACCTAGATACCTAAAGGTGGCGGAGTAGATAGTCCGGAAAAGCCAGAATTAGGTATCATACATACACCAATAATGAAAAGGCATCAATGTCTACCAAAAAAGTTGTTCCAAGTCATTTGATAGGACATGAAAAAAGTGCTACTCCGTCCGAGATTCTTATGTGCAGGCACACAAATACTTGCAGCCCAAAGCGAAAAATGCAAGTTGCGGCGTCGAAATGTGACCAATGTAAAGCGTTTCGAGAGAATAATAGAAGCAAACGATTCACGCCGCTAGTTGCTCTATATTAACTGAAGAATTAGCAAAAAAAAAACGCGATCTATTTTGGCAGGGTATTGCCTTGGTACTGATTCGGCTTTAGTTTTAGGATTCTTTTCAAATTAAGCAAGGTCTCATGAGCCTGACTTTCCGCTCTTTCCAACCAAATCAACCAATCGCGGTCAAGATTAGCAAAGAAATAAGAGCGGCGCTTGGAAAAGGCCATAAACTTAGAAAGGACTGTGTATCTCATTGGCCAATAATTGTCAAATCTGATAAATAAAAAAATCATTTGAATTAACCTAAATTAACGAAATGAGATACCCGAATGTATTAACACCCAAATTAAAAGAGAACATCAATCAGAACATCGCGATAGAGCGACAAGCTGCCGACGAAAACAGCTTCCGGGCTGCACTGCAGCGAGACGATCGACAGTTTTTCTCGGCGGAGCTGGTCCTTCTTCAGGTGAGGAATCGCAAACTGGTTGCCGCCTTGATTAAGCAAAGCTTGCTCCACGAGGCCCATGAGAGTGATAAAAACGTTGTCCAGTTTGATGATGTCAAGTTCGCCATAGGACTCATGAACCGCCTCGACGAGCTCGTCGATGCTGCCCATGCGCTTTGTCTGTTGCAGAGCTTGAATACTCGCGAAGTACCCCAGGTCCAACACGTTGAAATCTGGGCTGTTCGGAGGCTGTGCAGTCAAGGTGATGTCCCACCCGTCCACTTTGCTGGCTCCCATGAAGTATAATCCGCCATCATGAAATTTATTTTCTTTTCATGTTATATTTCAAGACGCCTACGCGTGCTTCTCTGCGCTCTTGATGAAATCCATCAGCGCGTCGATCAGCTTCGGCTGTCGCGGAAGATGCCATAAGCGCCAGAGGTATACCTGGAGGTAGCTGTCCAGTTTACCCTTGTTCATCCCTCGCATAGCCTACCCACATGCTCGTTAGTAAGCAGGCAGTAACAAAAATAGACAAACCCTCGTACCTTGATGAAACGCTTAACCCGGATCTCCAACACCCCTTCGACGGTGTTGGTGTGTGCGCCGGTGACAGGGTCCACGTAGTTCTTGAAGAAGTTGACGTGCTTGTGGCAGCACGCCATGTACTTGAGCAGCGGGTTGTTCTCGAGTGTGTGAGTTCCACACGAAGAGACGTACGACCTGAAACTGTCAGACATGATAGTAGACCTACGCACACAGTTGAATGAAGCATTACCACGTTAGATACATAGCTCGAAGCAAACAGGCACTTACCCAAACTTGATATGCTTGAAAATGAGGCGACTCAGCGTCTGCTTCATGCGGTCTTCGTGCGTGATCATCCCGAGCCCTTTCCCAGTCATGCGGTCCACCCCACCGAAGAGCCACACATCTGGATAACGCTTCCCTTTTCCGTACTTGAATTTCTTCTTCAGTGACGTTTCATCGATCTCAACGATGTGCCCCACCCCTCCTACTCGCATCTCGATCGAAGCCATCGCCTTGGCGCAGATGTCACGGAAGCGCTCGTACCATGAGACAGCAGCGCGCGTTCTAACCCCAGCCGCTTCCGCAGCAACCGTCACGGGCTGTTGAGCGCATCAGCAGTAGAGAAGACGCAGAATCCGACGAATAGGAAGCCAGCTTCCGCTGAACATCGAGTTAGCACGTACGCTCTTGGCCTTCCGACACCCAACCCTTCCGCAGCGCCACAACCCTTCATTCATGTAGAGCTTCATCGAGGCATCAGCGCACAGTCAAAGCATCTGGCGCTCCAAAAGCCCTATCTCCATGCACCACCGGATGGACGCTTCGTCGCTTCCTGTGGCGTCGAGGACTTGGCTGAGGGAGAGCATGGCGACAGCGGGTTAAAAATCAAAGTTTCTCAAAGTGCTAGTCTGTTGGCTGAGCGCTGGCATCAAAATGCGCACGAAGTGGCATGTTATACTTCACCTGATGTTGGCCTTTAGCGCGAAACAGAGAGAGGTAAATTATCCTCCTGATGTGGGGTGCTTGATAACTAAACAGTAATAAATATAAGTTTCATGATGGCGGGCTATACTTCATGAGAGCCGCTTTGCTAGCCTCCAGGGCAGCAGCGTCGTTGACCAGGCAGTGGGGGCTGGTTTTGTCCTGCTGTATGAATACACGCTTGTTCCGGCCTAAAATATTAATCAACATTAATACAGTGATACATAATATTCCAGAAAAGTACCAAAATAATACAAAACATCATATCTGGCCACACGCGCTAGATAGCAGGGATCACGAAATCCACGAGCATCCGGCGGACTCCAGCGCGATTGACGTTCACAGGAGCAGTGACGGGCGTGCCCTTGGGATGATCCTTGGACTTCTGCTGTGCAAGTCGCGTCTCAACGCACGGCCACAAACCGATCCGCCCATCAAACCACTGGTTTCGGAGGGAGTCGAATCTAGGCCGTGCAACAGCAACGAGGAACATCATCTTGGTGAGGAACCGCTTGCTCTGCGCAACGCGATGGTCGGGCTGCTCGCTGTCGGTGAAATAGTACGTCTTGCGGTTCTTGTCGATAAAGAGCCACTTCTCATCTATGTGAACGAAGTCATAGAAAACATGGAAGGCCAGCGACGGCTCTGGCTCATTCATTAATTAGCACTACGTCGACCTCAAACGTATTAAGCAGCAGTATCACTCAAGTATTAATATGACACAAAATATGAATGGCTCATACCTGGTTGCACGAACCGCAGAGCAAACGCGAGCCGCACCATCGCGTTCTCCGGCCGAAGGTGGAGCTTGATGTGCGTAGTGACGCGGCGGATCTCGTCGATCTTCATGAGATCCGCGAATGTAGACTTGGGAGCCCGATGCTGGCAGCAGCTGCACAATTGTCTGCCGCTGACGACGTGATACCTCCTCCGTTGCGGCCTTTAAGTCTGCTAGTACATGCCTCCGCTTTGCGCCGACACGACCATTTTTTTTGCTCTCCAAGTCATCCCGATTTTTCCAAATACCACTTACAGTATTCCTATGGAGTTTGAAATGGCTACACGCGGCAGCGATGCTTCCGCTCAGCAGTTTGCCGCGCTCGAGTCGGTCGCTTAAAAGCGAGCGACCTCCCGTCGCTCGTCGGCGGTGAGGTCCTTCTTCTTCCCCTTGTGCCGCGTCCGCAAATGCGCTGCCGCGTGTCGGAAACTGGCCACACACCGCCCAATTCTAATGCGGATATGATTGGATGATAAAGTTTAATATTGGCAAATCCCTTGCTTGATAAGCGCCAAATATTGGCAAATCATTGCGATGCACATAATTTTATCGGACAGAATGATTGTTGCACATAATAACCTCGGACGGAGTAGTAGGCATTTCCATTGCTTTGGCTCGCAAACGTCAAAAACAGAACTAAGTATTTTATGCGTTTCGGGTCCAAAATACCTAGTTTGCAGGGTCTGGTCATAAAGCGAGCGTACAGTACCACTACGCACCACATTCATATCGTACAGTACGGTTCCGTTCACTCGGCGACACACACTCACTTGGCGAGCTTGTCACATGCGGCTCCTTTCTCTGCTGACGCGCCACTTTGCTCTCGCCGCCTTGTGGCGCGCTGCTTCATCGCCGTGAGGCGGAAGCGAAGCACCCAGAAAATGCAGAAACCAAGAGCCAAGGGCAGGTGGGGGGGGAGGGGGGGGGTTGTGGCGTCCATCCTCCTTCGGCCGGTGCGTGCGCTGCCCCCTATCTCATGACCTCCCTCCCCATCCCCGCTCTAGAATTGACCTCTGCCATCCGATATCGTCACCTCATTAGAGTTACATGCGACATGTACGTGCATGTACAGAATAAAAAAACCTTTGTAATTCAATAAACGTGAACCCATAATAAGAATGTAAAATCCAGCCCTCTTTTTTTTTTCTGGTCCCCTTCAACAACCGACGCGCCGCTCTGTGGTGCCCCGCATAAGTGCGACTTGCCTGCCCACCGCCCTGTTTCTATGCTTGCGCGCTCTGCTTACTCGGTCAGAATCGAAAACGAAGCTCCGCGCGCGCAGGTTCAAAGGCATTCGGCCCGCGAGATAACAAGCGAAGGAAGCAGGAAGCGCGTTAAGCGTTAAGCCTCCTCCCTCGGAAGACTGTACCCCCGCGCACCAAGCCACTGTATTACTACTACCCGCGCGTCGGACTGCGCAAGAGGAGTACCGGCGCCGACCTGAAGCGCTCGTGGACTTTCCCGTTTTTTCTTTCTCACGACCGGACAATCGGCAGCTTCTAGGAGCGGACAGGGCAGTCTAGGACGCGCCTCTCTCCGCGCAAACCAGTGAAAAAAACAGGTGGGTGTCTGTGTGCATGAACTGCATCGACGGGAGGCGGGAAACGGGCGGTGGTGGCGCGTCTATTGGCTGCGGGGGGGGGGGGGGGGGGGG
>JAADXW010001323.1:0-10062 GCA_023337975.1 Phytopythium ostracodes
CCCCCCCCCCCACCCCCCACCCCCACCAAGATCAACTCCATCAACGAGCCGCCGTTGATCTTGCTCGTCTGGACAGCCAACGCTCGTGCCATTTCCCAAGACGCGCTCGAGCAGTCACACGCCCACTCTCCCCCCCTCATCGGACCAAGAGCTGCACAGTAGCTGCTAGTCCAGCATGTTCTCTCCGTCGACGCTCGCGGCGTCCGCCATGGTGCTGCTCATGGCGTCCAGCGCGGCGGCCACGTGCTCCAACTGGTCGACGCGGTACCAGACGACGCTGACGGGCGTGTGCGTGTGCAACGCGACGCAGTGTGACTCGGTGAGCAACAACTACACGAGCCTCGCGACCGGCCAGGTGGGCGTGTACTCGTCCTCCAAGGCGGGCGACCGCTTCACGTACAAGGTGGTGAGCGTGGACTCGACGGCCGCGAGCGGACCGACGTACTCGATCGACATCTCGACACAGTGGCAGACCATGATCGGCTTCGGCGGCGCCTTCACGGACGCGGCGACCATCAACTTCAACAAGCTCACGTCCACGCTGCAGGACCTGGTGCTCAAGCAGTACTTTTCCGAGACGGGCCTGCAGTACAACCTCGGCCGCGTGCCCATCGCGTCCACCGACTTCTCCACGAGCATCTACTCGTACAACGACCACTCGGGCGACCTGGCCATGGACAAGTTCTCCATCGACGTGGATAAGAAGTCGGGCAAGATCGCGCTCATCCAGCGCGCGCTCGCCATGTCCTCGCGCGACGTCAAGCTGTTCGCGTCGTCCTGGGCGCCGCCGGCGTGGATGACCACCAAGAACACGACCATCAACTGCGCGCTCATCGGCGACCCGGGCACCGCGTACTGGGAGGCGCTCGCGCTCTACTACTCCAAATTCTTCACGGCGTACGCCAGCGAGAACATCGACTTCTGGGCCATGACGGTGCAGAACGAGCCGTCCAGATCAATCCTGCAGACATCTGCGTGGCAGTCGCTGCGCCTCACGGCGGCCGAGGAGCGCGACTTTGTCAAGTTCGACCTCGGTCCCATGATGGCCACGAACCACCCGGACCTCAAGATCATCGCCGGCGACGACCAAAAGTCGGGCATCCTCGACCGCCTCGCGCCGTTCGAGGACGCCGACGCGCTCAAGTACATTTCGGGCCTGGGCGTGCACTGGTACCGCGACCTGGACTTCATGCTGTTCGACGCCGGCGGCGACTTCGACAAGCTTGAGTCCTTCTACGCCAAGTACCCTGACATCTTCATCCTCGCGACCGAGGCGTGCGAGGGCTACCTGCCGAGCTGGCTGGGCACGGGCGCGGGTGTGTCGCTCACGGACGCGAACAAGAGCTGGAACCGCGCCGAGAACTACGCGCGCGACATGATCGAGGACATCAACGCGTACGCGGCGGGCTGGACGGACTGGAACCTGTTCCTGGACACGACGGGCGGCCCGAACTGGGCGACCAACTACGTGGACGCGCCGATCCTCGTGGACGAGGTGAGCGGCACCGAGTTCTACAAGCAGCCCATGTTCTACGCCATGGGCCACCTGTCCAAGTTCGTGCCGGCGGGCTCGCGCCGTGTCGAGTTCCCCAAGACCAAGACGCTGAACAAGTTCCACCGCACGGCCTTCGTGACGCCCGACAACCGCGTCGTGATTCTCTTCCTGAACCGCGACAGCTCGGCCGTGACCGTCAGCGTCAAGCAGACGGACAGCAAGACCTTCACGCTGTCGCTGGCCGCGCGGTCCATCAACACGGTCATCCTGCCGGCGTCGAGCGCCACCACCGTGCTCTCCAGCTAGGCGTGAGGCACTGTAGCTGGTTCATGTGAGAGATTGGCGGCATGCCCCCTCCCCCAAGTGGAATGAAATTGCGTTTGTGTTGAGATGCAAGTGAGGCCGTGGACTGGCAGTGGTCGCGCTCATACGACGTGTGATAATCAATTCGCCCGCGAAGGATTACCCCTCAACACTCCCACGCCTCTGCTGCACGCTGACACACTGCTCGTGTGTAACCAAAGAGCTGGTCGGGACTGTACGTGGACGCTCTCGCCCTTCGCCCGGTCCGTAATCGCCCGCGGCCCCAATGTTTGCCGCACAGCGCATCGAGTCGGAGGTGGTGACACCTCGCACAGGAACAGGGCGGCCGGGGTACACCGACGCCACAACGGCTTGTCTTTGTGAAGATGCTCGCGGGCTGACCGTGTCACTGGATATCCGATCCGATGCGAGTCGCACGGATTGCGCTGACCGCAAGCAACTCGCTCGAAATGACCTGGCAGTGCGTGCCTGATGCAGACACGAGAGGAGCAAGCAGACCCCGAGACAGCCTCGAGTCTCGGAGACTCGCATGCCTCCACGTTACAGTACCTACAGTGCAGATACAGTACAGTAGTAGTCCAAACGAAACAAACAGCCTTAACAAAGCGGCACGACGGAACACGGTGCCGTTGTCATGCGCCGACCCCAAGCGCGCCCTTCAGTCACCACCGACGCGACGGTCATTCCGGTGCCGCTCTGGCCCCATAATTGTGAGGTCCTAACAGCGAAGAAGACTTCTTTGCTGTTCGTCCGCCGCCCAATCCACACGCCCCGAGTTGAAGCGCTTCACGCCAAGAGAGCGCGCGCTCCTCACGTCCTCTACAGTTCGATTAACCAGACGATCGCCGTGGGTGGACGCGATGCGGGTGCATCCAAGTGGATGGCGGCCTACAGTACTGTACCACAAACTCCATAGAGCGTCGGTGGAAATGTAAGGTGATGCGTCCGTTGCCGCCGAAGATTCGCCGCCCATGGCCAATCAAATCTCGGCGACTTCCCGCGTCGGACGATCCAAACGTCCAAGTCCAGAAGGAGCTGCGCCATCTTCCCTAAGATTCGCCCGCAGGCGCAGCGCATCACTGGTGCCGAGGCGACTGACGGACCGACCGGCAGGCCACGCACGAGACCGATAGCCACTAGGACGGACACTGCGCCATTTGCCGCCACCGGGAGCACCAACCGACCGACAAACCGACCGACGCCGCGGACTGACAAGACGATGACCAAGCCGGACGAGCGTGACACGCTGCTGGGCGGCGGCGCGCGCGGCGAGTCCTTCTGCCGGCGGCTGCTGTCCATCCCACCCGCCATCCTGCCTGTCGCGCTGCTCTCGTTCGGCGGGCCGCCCGCGCACCTCGCGCTCGCGCACGACCACTTCGTCTGTGAGTACAGCATTAGCTGGTCGGCAATGGATACAATGACAGACTGGCTGCATGACGTACTGACGCTCGCACTCTGATGAACGCACGCAGACAAGAAGAAGTGGATCACGGACGCGCGCTTCCTCGAGGTGCTTTCCATCGCGTCGGCGCTGCCCGGACCGTCGTCCACCCAGGTAACGAATGCCAGTTCCGTCCTGCGATTAGCCCCGATAAACCCACAGCTAACGCCGTCCTTGCGGACTAGACCATCGCGTCCATGGGTCTGTTCCGCGCGGGGCCCCTGGGCGGCATCGTCGCGCTCATCTTCTGGATGCTGCCGTCCTGGATTGTCATGACGGCCGCGGGCATCGGCGCCAAGTCGTACCTACACGGTGCGTGCGTCTCTTCATCATGTCCGTGTCTGGATCACTCACGTCTGATGCGTTTGCCACAACTACCCAGACGGACTGCCGACGTGGCTCTCTGGGCTGGCGCCGGCAGCCGTGTCGCTCGTGGTGATCGCGGCCGCGCGGCTCTGGCAGAAGGCGTGCGGCGACGACACGGCGCGGCAGCTGGTGGCGGCGGCGTCCGCGTGCGTGATCCTGGCTACGCAGGGCCTCTCGTCGCTCGTGTTCCCCGTCACCATGGCGATGGGCGGCGCGGCCATCCTCATTGCGCACTCGCTCGGCTGGGCGCGCGTCAATGTCCCGTCGGGCCCGGTCTCGCTCGACCGGAGCACGCCCAGCCACATTGAGAAGAACATTGGCATCTCGCCGGTCGTGGGCGGCCTCGTCGTCGTCGCCTGGTTCGCGATGCTCGTGCTGCTGGCCGTGTACCAGCCGCAGAGCGGCGCGCACACCATGCTGTCGCTCTTCTACACGTTCTATTGGATCGGGTCCATCATCTTTGGAGGCGGCCAGGTCATGCTGCCCATGCTACTCAACGCCGTGGTGCTCCAGGGCTGGGTCTCCAAGGAGGCGTTTCTCTTCGGCCTTGCGCTCGTGCAGTCGCTGCCCGGCCCACTGTTCAACATCTCGGCCTACCTCGGCGCGCTGCTCTACGGCGTCCCGGGCGCGCTGCTCGCGTCCGCCGGGCTCTTCGGGCCGGGCATTGTGCTCTGCTTCGGGCTGCTGCCGCTCTGGGAGCGCGTGCGCGACAACCGCCGCCTGCAGATCGCGCTCGCGGGCGTCAACGCGTCCGCCACGGGGCTCATCGTCGCCTCCTTCTTCCTCCTCTGGGAGAAGGCGGTGCACTCGAACGCGAGCGCTGCCGTCGGACTCGCCACGGGGCTCATGGTCGGCGTATTCCGCGTGCCAACGCCCATCGCCATCGTCGCGGGCGCCCTGCTCGGCTTCTTGCTCACGCCCGCCGTGCTCAACCTCGGCCAGCAAGACTTCTGCGCCGCCCCATGAAGCATAATTTGACTTGCAGGCGGTGTATTCGCTTGCGTGTTTGAGACAAGGGCATCGACGCGTTGCAGTAGCTCGCTTTCGAGTCGATAGGCAGGGACAGATAACACAACGCGATCATTGCTCTGAGTTGCTGTACACATGCGTCACCTTGTGCTGCCCCTTCAGACAGCCAACAATCACCACAGTTGTTCATCTGCAGGGCTGCGATCACGCGCCGGTCCAAGGCTCTCGCATAATTGACCCAACGTCGCACGCACAACTTCTGAAGTCCTTCAACTATCCACATAACCGTGACCAACACCGTATCAGCGCTCGCCACTTCCGTTGGGATGGCTATCGTCAGCTCTTCGCTTCCTCCCGGCCAACTGACTACCGGCTGTTCACAAAACATGCCGTCCTCGGCGCCCGAATCCATTCTCCTGTGCGCCTGCCCGTCTCTGCTGCTCCAAAGCTCAGTCCCATTAATACCAACTGGCGTATTTCCTGACTTCCTCACTTCCTTCCGTCGCCCCGCGGCAAAGACGAATACCAATTGGCCCGCATAGAGACGCGGTCGTCGCCATAAGCTAAGCATCCGAAAATTCACTTCTTCCAGGCGCGCAGCTGGTGTCAGGACCGACTCAGGTGACGCCCCTGTCGGTAGGTCTCCGTGCGAGGCTTTCGCTGTTATCCGTTCGTCAATCCCCAACTTCCTCTTGACCACCTCAGTCTCCCGACTCTCTTCCTTCACTGCCAACCACTCGCCCTGCAAGATGCGGCTCTTGTCGGCGCTCGCGTCCTCGCTACTGGTCGCTCTCACGGACGTTAGCGCTGGCGGCTGCCGCGTGGCGGGCGCTGGCAGTAGCGTTGGCTGGTGGAAGCCGACGCCGGGCACGTCGTACGAGATCCAGCTCGCGGGCGCGCTCAACCTGACGTACGACGTGGCCATGTACGACATCGACCTGTTCGACACGCCCGCGGCCACCATCGCCGGGCTGCAGCAGCGCGGCATCAAGGTCGTGTGCTACTTCAGCGCGGGCACGTACGAGAACTGGCGGCCCGACAAGGACAAGTACTCGAGCGACATGATCGGCAACGCGCTGCCCGAGTGGGAGGGCGAGTACTGGGTCGACACGACCAGCGAGGACCTGCGCGCCATCATCAAGTCGCGCATGCAGCTCGCCAGGAGCAAGGGCTGCGACGGCGTGGACCCGGACAACGTGGATGGCGCGTTCAACGACCCGGGCTTCGACCTGACGGCCGCCACGCAGCTCGAGTTCAACCGGTTCCTGGCCTCCACGGCGCACGCGCTCAACCTCACGGTCGGGCTCAAGAACGACCTGGACCAGGTCGAGGACCTCGTGGCCGCGTTCGACTTCGCTGTCAACGAGCAGTGCGTCGCCAACGACGAGTGCGACAAGCTCACGCCCTTCATCAAGGCCGACAAGCCCGTGTTCGGCATCGAGTACGACGGCAACAAGGCGCAGATCTGCGAGGAGGCCAACGCGCGTGACTTTGACACGCTCTACAAGTCCTGGGACCTGCGCGGCGACCGCTACAGCTGCAGATGACTAGCCTCGGGCGACGCATCCGGTTCCGCGACCGTGTCGGCGTCCGCGTGTTCATCCGCGTCACAGTCGGCGTCGTCGTCGAGCAGTGGCAATCGGAGTGGCAGTCGCAAGGCGACGATTGACCTCATCCTGATCTCTTGGTGTGCGCTGTTTTTTACCCTGTCGTGGTGGTGGGCTAGCGTCTTCATGTTGTCGTGACGATCTCGATCCGCTTAGTGCGGCGTAAATGGATTGATCAAAGAGAATGTTTAAACGTTCATTTGTCGAAGATATGGATCATACACGACGCCACACACGATGCTTGACCGACAGCTTGGGACAGCTCGCGTCTCCAGTCTTTTACCAGGTGAACGTCGTCACGATCGCCACGAGGGGCAGCAGCCCCACCGAGCCCTTGATGACCGCCGCGGCCGACTTGATTGTGGGGTTCGGTCCAGAGTCTGACGCGCTCTCGGAGCCCTCGATCTCGTCCAGGTCGAGCTCGCTCGTGCTCTTGTAGTTGTCGCTGCCGTCGTTATCACCAACGTCCACCTCCTCCTCCTCATCATCGTTCGAGCCGCGCGTCGCCTTCTTCTTCTTATTGGTCGCCCCGTTGACGCTCCCGGCCGTGACGTTGACCAGCGCGTTCAGCGGTACCGCGGGACACTGGTAGCGGCCTTCGGTCGGGCACGAGACACTCGCCTGGCTGTCACCCGCCCATTTGTAGTCGCTCAGCACGGGCGAGCCCTTGGGGCACTTGGACGGCATGGAGCGGTCCACGGGCACCTCAAACGTCGACAGCGTCGGCTCGTCCTCGGGCACGTAGGACGCGTACGCCTTGGCGAGGTAGTCGAAGTTTGGGAAGCGCTGGTACTGGCAGTTGTTGTCGCCGCCAGGCACTTCGTCGCAGTCCTCGGGCGTGAGGTACCCGAGTCCGTAGTTCTGCGGGCCGAACGAGGTGAACGGGTACGCCGCCGTGGACTTGGAGTTGGCGTTCTCGGTCGAGTACTCGAAGGCGAAGCCGCCGCCGAAGTAGTCACTGTAGTCGCGGTCGTTCATCCACTTGGCGTCGTGGAACGTGCGCTGCGCCTCGTACCCGTCGACTGCGGGGAAGGAGGGCGCGACGCAGCCAAACTCGGTCAAGATAGTCGGGATCGAGTACTTGTAGGCCTTGAAGCTGTCGCGCAGCAGGTTGAAGCCCGCGGCCTTGCTCGAGGCGTCAATGTCGTCGCAGTGCACGTACACGTTGATGCCGTACCACTCGATGTTCTCGAGCTCGTCCGACTCGTCCGTGCGGCAGTTGTAGTACTGCGCGTTGTTGTCGCGCTCCGTGTCGGCCATGACGACGCCCACGGGGATCTGGCGCATGGTCGGGCACGACTGGATATAGGCGCGCATGTCCCGGATGAACTTCTTCTGGCACGGCGCGTTCCACGTCCACGGGTTGCCGCCCGTGCGGTGGTTGATCTCGTTGCCGCCCGAGAAGCCGATTACGTTGTCGTACTTGGAGAACTCCTTGATGATAGCTTCGCCGCGGACCTTGTACGACGCCGGGTAACAGTCCGGCGCCGCGTCGGCCGTGATCTCGCAGCCCTTGCAGCTCGAGCCAAGGTCCACCATCACGTAGATGCCTTGTGCTTGCAGCGCGCACATGAAGGCCGAGTGGTCCACGTCCGGGTCCACGGCGTACAGACGGATGGCGTTGGCGCTCAGTGCCACGAACTCGGGCACGTCGCGCTCCCACACGTGGCGGAATTCGTCCGTGAAGAAGTCGAGGTTGTTGGCGTCCAGCGGGCCGGCGTTCGGCCGCGGGTAATAGTTGACGCCGCGCATCGGGAAGTACTCGCCCGTGACCGAGTCGAAGAAACGGAACCCCTTCACCACCAGCGGGTTGGTGCCCTTGCCGACGGTCGTCGCAGTCGAGTCACTGGTCGCTGATCCGCTAGCCTTCGGCGCCGCAGTAGCGCCTGCGTTTGAGCCCGAGGTTTTCGGCGCGGAGGTGACCGCTGACGTCACGGTAGGCGTCGAGGTCGCGGTCATCGGCGGCGTTGGCATCGTGGTTGTCGCCGCTCCTGCCGCCTGCGATCCGCTGGTGGACTCCGAAGTCGTAGCCGTCGTGGTCGCCGCGGCCGAAGCACTCGACCTGGACTCGACGCTCTCGGCAGCTACGAGGAAGCTGGCCGCAGTCGTGGTGTCCGCGTTTCCGGTCGTGGTGGTGATCGTGACCGGCGGGATGAGCATCGTCGGGCTCTCGTTCGTCGAGTAGGTCGCTTGGGCGACGGCGGAGGTACCAGAAGAGACGGAGAGCGACTGTCCGTCCGTACCGATCGTGACGAAGGACGCGCCGGTCGCGAGGAGGAAGGTGGAGAGGAGCTTCATGACTTGGTGTCGAGCGGTCGGGTGATGGGTAGGCGGGTGGTGGCCGCTCTGCTGGTTTGGAAGTGAGGAAGACGCCGGTGGCACCAAATTGTAGTTCGGCAACACCGCCGCCATGGAGTGAACTGGAGAGAGCGAGCGGTTGCCGGTCGGGAGATCGGATCGCATGCTCAAGTGCTTCTCACGGGCATGGGACGGAGGTCCCCATCAGTGTCGGACGTTCGCATGGAACTAACTTACCACCATACTGGGCAGTCACAACGCGAAGCGGGACTGTGCGGCGGCCGATCGCCCGCCAATCAGCCCGTTGGCCATGCGACGAGAACACAAGCAGCGTGGGTATCAGTGGGTGGCGGTGCCATTGAGAGGCCACGCGACCGACGACTGGTCGTTTCCAACGGCAGCCACTAACCACAGGCCGTTGGCCGAGCAATACTCGAATTGCGACGACTATTAATGGCGATCACGGACCACCGAGGGAAGTTTCGCGCGCTTCTCCTGCCTCCGCAGCGTCGTTGCGAGTCTATCTCTGTGTATCGTTTCATCCTAATGCAAGCGACAGCAACTCAACCGACCGAACGTGTCTAACATCCGATTGAATCGGATATCTGGTTATAGTGCGGACTGCGTCCAGTCGCTTTGGTCTCCCCTGTAGCACCAACGTTGGCCCTACCATCAATCGAGAACCGTCAATATGAAGACTGAGGGGCGAGCTCGCGTTGTGTCTGTGTGATTGCCGCTGTCTGTGACGGTGTTGACGCTAAAGCCCAGCAGCAGAGTTGATGTTGTTGCCTCTAATGTGTCGCCACAATCCAGAGTGATGGTTAAACTTCAATGCCGGCAGATCGCAAAAGTGCCAATTGAGTATCAAGTGAAGAAGGAGACCAACAAGTCGGGCTTTCTGGTCGCTCGATGGCGCAGGAGGGAGCCCTGGTGGCTTCCCCTCGTCAACGTGCGGTGACGACTTGTATCGGTACAAGGAGAGTCGACTGAAGAAGCTCGTCGCAGACGAAAGAGAGCTGGAGCGAGAGGAGAGAGCCCAGCTCCTCCAACAGCTCGCCCGAGCCGACAAACAAGCGCGGCAGGGCCTGGAGAACGCCAAGCTAAAGCTCGCCCAGGCCAACGAGCAAGCACACCAGGACAGGGACCAAGCGCACCAGGAGAGGGAAGACACGCCATTGGATCGCTTCTGATCGTTCACGTGATCGTGGACGCGCGCCAGCAGCTCCAGTCCTTCGGGCTCAAGATGCTCGATTCGGCCGGCGAGCGGAACGAGCCGAGGCTGGACAGGTGCATCGAGTTCGTGGAGCAGGTGGGACCGGCGTTCGGCAGGCTTGGGCTCCAGATCGCGACATCGATGACAACGGACCGTTGCAAGGTGATCGTCTGCCAAGCCCTACATGGCTGCGAGAGCGAGATGGGGGCCAAGATCGTGGCACTCCGGCAAGAGCTGGCTGCCCGTCAAGAACACGGCACATGCGACGTAGTCGCCTACAAGTTCATCGAGACGGCAAGCCCGCATGACGTTGTGCGCAACATCATCTCGGGGGGGAGGGGGGGGGGGG
>JAADXW010001324.1:0-10058 GCA_023337975.1 Phytopythium ostracodes
GCGGCGCTGGCAGTCGGCGCCGCGTGCGCGACGCCCATCAGCATGTGCCGCGACGCGACGTACGATGTGTCGGCGGACCGCGGGGCGCTGTGTTCGGGCGCAGGGGACGCCCCCACGGGTTCGGTGTGTCCACTCAAGGGCGACGTGGCGAGCGCCGACTGCCACGAGCACCTACCATCGTACTCGGCGAGCGCGGGCGGGTGCGTGGCGCCGGAGGACGCCGTGTGCGCCGTGGTGATCGGCAACACGTGGGGATGCGTGCTGCCGTCTGTAGGGTGTGGGGAGCCAGTGACGCCGGCCCCGACGACGACGGAGGCGCCCGCGGAGCAGGACAAGGAGTGCGAGACGTGGAGCTTTGATGGAGAGGACGAGGTTGTGAGCCTGAACATGTTTGACGGGATGGAAGCGTATGGGTACAGCTCGAGCTGGTTTGTGGAGGAGACGTCAGTGACCGAGCTGTTCAACTGCGGCGAAGCACCAGCAACGGAAGCTCCAGCAACGGAAGCACCAGCTACGAGGGCGCCAGCAACGGAAGCGCCCACTACGCAAGCGCCCGCCACGGAGACTCCAATCACCCAGCCACCTGTGACCGAGACTCAAACGCCACAAAATTCGGCGCCTCCAGTGACGTCAACACCAGCACCGACAACGCAGGTACCAACAGCGCTACCAACCACTGAGCCGCCGGCAGAGCCTCCAACCACGGAGCCACCGACAACGGAGCCGCCGACTGAGCCTCCAAACACGGAGCCGCCGACGCCTGCCCCTACGACACCAGAGCCGACGACGCCATGTCCGACGCCTGCTCCTACGACGCGGACTCCTCGGCCGACACCTGCGCCAACAACGAGAACCTCTCGCCCTACGCCACCCCCTACAACTATGACCCCTCGACCGACGCCAACGCCGACGCCAACACCAACGCCGTCACCAGTGGGGAACACTTGTGGGACTCAAGTCAAGGGACTTGGGTATTACGGCACTGAGATTACATTCATTCGCAATGTTGCTGAACCCAGTGCATGCTGCGCTCTGTGTATCGCGGAGACATCGTGCGTGACCTACCGCTTTAGCACAGAGAACGATAGGTGCTACTTGCTGTCAGACGTCAGCAAGAAGCCGCACGACGATTCCGAGTGGATTTCTGCGAATGTGACGCGAGGTTCGACGCCGACGCCAACATCAACGCCAACATCGGCGCCGACGTCAGCCCCGACGACCCACACACCTCGTCCGACTCCAGCGCCGACTACCCGTACGCCTCGTCCGACCCCGACGCCTTCACCAACTCCGGTACCGACTACGCGTACGCCTCGTCCGACGCGCACGCCTCGACCGACGTCAACAACCCAGCCTCCTTACAGCCAGACAAGCCCAAGCCCAACGCCGTCTCTAACGACCCATTCACCGTGGTACCAAGGGCAGAGTACGACGGAAGCCACGACGACAGAAGATGACGGAAGTACCGGTGACGCGGCCGAAGTGTCCCTGATGAGCTTAAGTGCTGACCAGGCTTCGGCGGCTGGGCGACCGGTGGGGATCGTGGTTGTTGCTTTTGCTGCGGCTGCTGCCGCTGTCGTTGGTGCTTTGGTCGCTAAGAAGCACATGGCTCGTCAGCGCGAACGCGAGTTGGACGTCGTGCGACTGACGGTGCTGACGCCTCCGTAAGTTTCCCACGAACGGTGCAGCGACGAGAAGCTCCCAATCCATCATCTCTGTGTACACGCGCCTGACAGAAACCGCCATGATGCTGTTCCATGCATATGCTCATGAGACGAAACACTTCGGGCATACTTGGTGTCGAACTCACGAACGGAGCACCACCATTCCACCATTCGGAACACTGTGTGTTGCCTGCCTTTGCGATGTACCAATTCGTACAAATGGTTCTTGCTTGAGGCAGTGACGTTGTATGCCAGTGTCTCAATTTCTTTGGACGACCCAGTATCCATGTCACAGGGCTGCAGGTGCAGTTGCTCATGCATGCACGTCAACATACTGCTTGCTCCATGGCAGTGCTTTCTAGTGGGACTAGCCTAAGACTACTGGGTACAATTTCAAGCACCAACGGCAACAGATTTCCATCAGACAAAGTTGCTGCGGTCGCTTTAGCCGACGGCATTGCTTACCGGAACTGCGTTTGCCATCCAAGGAGCCAAGAGGTCGCGGCAGCGTGCGTAAGCGACCGCCAACGTCGCCTAGCTGCCATTCTCTTGGATGAATGCGTCGACGATCGCGATGGTCGCGATGTTGGTGACGGCGGAGGATCGACACACACGCACCTGGCGATCGTATCGCGGAGCAGGGCAGCGAACTCGAACTTGACTCGAACAAAGTTGAAGCGCAGCTAGTATTGACGCGTAAGCGGGACGGTGGCGGCGCCTATAGATGCCATGTGCTGCCACGAGTCGATCTCAATATACAAGAAGATGGTACAAGGTGCGTTGAGCACAAAGCCCGACACGTTTCAACCCCACACTCAATTGGAAAACGGCATTGGATTTCTCACGTTAGACTGTGATCAAATGCAGAATGGAATGGAACGCACTGCAGCTATCAGGTAGACAGCCGTCTCCACACGAGCCCAAGGACCGCGCAAGGCGGTCGCACGGTCGCCGAGGAGTTAGCTCTTTAGACGCGCGCGCCCTTGAGCGCCTTCTCGGTGTTGCTGTCGTTGTCCTCGCGGTGCAGGATCTTCTCGAGGTCCTCGTGGTTGACGTGGGCGGCGTCCTCGAGGTCCTTGTCGTGGGCCACGTCGAACTCCTTGCCGCGGTACTCCGGTCCGACGAACACGATGAACACGACGTAGGCGTACACGACGGCGAGGAAGAGGCAGATGACCTTGCCGTACTGGTAGCGCTCGACGCCGTCCTCGGTGGGCGGCAGCGGGTAGTTCTCGCCGAGTGAGGCCTCGATCGTGGACGACGCCGACGAGATGAGGTTACCGAGCTGGTACGAGGTGCCGACGATGAAGGTGCTGTACGACGGAGGGGACAGCTCCATGAGGTGGATGGGGATGACACCCCAGGCGCCCTGCACGCAGAACTGCTCGAAGAAGGCGACGGCGGCCACGCGTGTGTCGGGCGTGTACGAGTACGGGTAGAGCAGCGCGGCGCCGATGCACGCGATGACGATGATGGTGAGGCGGCGGCCGAACATCTGCGAGTAGTAGCCGACGAGCGTGCCACCCGTGATGGCACCCAGGTTGGCGATCACCTGCGTGACCGTCACCTGGTCGTGGTTGAAGCCGAACTGGTTCTTGAGCATCGTCGGGTACAGGTCCTGCGAGCCGTGCGACATAAAGTTGAAGCCCGTCATGAGCAGCACCATGTAGGTCAGCAGCGTCCAGTGGCGCTTGAGCGCGATCTTGCCCTCGGCGATGAAGGTCGCGCTCACGTTCTTGCTGGCCTCTCGCACGCGCTGGCGCTCCTGGTACACCTTGGTCTCGGGCAGGCATAGACGGAAGATTATGATGAGGACGGGCGGACAGGCGCCGAACCAGAAGAGCGGGCGCCACCCGTAGCTGGTCGTGTCAACCAGCGCACGCGAGAACACGACGGCCAGCAGGTAGCCGAAGGCGTAGCCCTGCTGCAACATACCCGAGATGATGCCACGCGCGGCCGGCGGGCAGTCCTCGAGCGCCGTGGCGGCCGCCATGCCGTAGAGGCCGCCCATGGCCACGCCGAAGAAGGCGCGCACGATCAGGAACTGCGTGTAGTTATTGCAGAAGCCCGTGGCGAGCTCGAGGATGATGAAGAGGATGTTGTTGACCACGAACGGCCACTTGCGACCGTAGCGGTCGGCGGCGATACCGAAAATGGTCGAGCCGACCGAGCGCAGCATGAGCACGAGCGTGATGCCCCACGTGATGTCCGTGTTGGTCTTGCCGAACTCCTCGGCGAGCTCCGAGACGGTCATGGAGACCGTGAAGAAGTCGAAGGCGTCCCAGCTCCAGGCCGTGAAGGCCACGAGGAAGTGCATCCACTGCAGCTTGTTGAGTAGCTTGAGCGCCGCGATCGGGTTGGGCAGCGCGTCCATGGGCGGCTTGAGCGTCGTGAAGCGCGACTTGAGGTACTCGCCCGCCGTCATGGAGCGCTCGATCTCGGCCTGCGACTCGGGCTTGGGCGACATGGCCACGTACTGGTTGGTGGGCGTGCTCGCCATGGTCGGCCAGTCGCTCGCTTGGTCGTTCGGTGTCGTCGGGCGCTTGCGGTCTCTGAGGCGAATTCAGAAGTGAGACCGATCGGAGGCCTCGGTCGGCCGTCTTGACTCGGTCTTTAATCGCCGAACGTGGTGGTAATAGCGATTAGAACCACTGTTAATCTCCGAGTCACCAGCGGCGATCGCAATGTTGAACACTCGAGGGCTGCAACTGTTGGTGTCATGACCGCCAAACCAGTCACCCAAGTCGCATCATCTCCTCCTTCTCCATAGTGAAACCCAGTGTAAACGCCGCGTGACGGCTCCTTTTCGAACCCGAGACGCCTCGAGCGTCTATGTGCTCGACATTGAACTTTCGAGCGCAAGGAGGGCACGACCATGACCGTGTACTGTACAGGTACACACGCTGTTACAGGACGTAATGGAGCTGCAGGTGTGAGTGGCGCACTCATCTCGTTCTCGATTTGACCGACACACGAGTTCAATCACCAGCATCGCGCGGTCGCGGGCGAGAGCTGACGCCTGGGAAGCCTTCGAGCGAGGCGAGGCAGTCGCAGCCGATCCCTCGGGAAAAGGAAAAGCAGTGCATCACGCTCTCACCGACCTACAGTCGACCAGTCTCGGTCTCGGAAGTGACTCATCCCCCATGGTTCTCTTCCCTCCTACTCCTCCCGCGCTCAGCGACGGGTGCGGTCCAAAAACTGAAGCACTCTACTGATTTAACGATTAGAATCCATGCAACCAGCTAAAGTGCAGGTTGGCTATCGAGCCAAAGCTGAAGCAAAATGTGAATTTTGAGCAAGCAGCCGCGGCCTAATTCCAGTACTGACGGGTTGCTAAAGGCGAACCGCGAAATCATCGGCGTGGGCGCGCAAACGGCCGACGCAACGGGCACGCAAGCGCAGTCTGAGGCCTACTCTCGCTTAATCTCCGCCGCCGCTCGGTTCCAGTTGAGCGTCGTCGTTCAACTCGGACCGTCTGGATGGTGCTTTGCCGACCTGCGCCGCCCCGCATGAATCGGAGCCCGTGACACCGGCGACGTTATTTGGCAGCGAAAGGAGGCGCCGCGCTCTCAAGTTTACGCTCCAACTCGCTGACAATCTTTTACCTCAATGCATCTTGTATTCATTCTGTAGTCCAAACAGGGCCAAGGAGATTTACTAAGCACCGCACTGCATTGTGTACTGCGAATGTCGATTAGATAGCCGCGACCGCTGCGCTGGGCGGTCGCTCTATTTGCTACAGAATTAGGTGGGCTTGCTTGCCAATCCCTTGCATTCGGTCAAGCGCATTGCTGTTCATGGCTCCTTGTCTTGAAGCGTTGAAGCTTGCTACACCAGAAAAGAGTCATTTATGCACGCAGGTGGTCAATGAATCGGTTTTATAGTGCAGAAACGGCCGCAGTGGAGCGGCGCCAAGGCTTGTGCACAGTTCTGGCGCGATGGAAGGACCAACACGAGCGCAGTGAGTTCTCCTCTAACGCCAGGTGCAAGCCCTCAACTGAGGCGGCGTGGATGCAGCACGGCGGCGCGACCCCCTTCTCTCGCCGCCGTTTTGAAGTTGCGCGAAAGTTGGACTGCGCAACGCAGGCAACGAGTCTACGTTTGACTAAAGCGTCTCCTCCGCGGTCAAGAGACTGCTCTACTGTCGTCTGGACGATGCGCACCGGGCGCCCAAAATTCAGCGGAGACGGGCGAGTGGACACAACAACTAGGGATCGGCAGGGGTTTACAGGATTTCAAATACAAAGGTGCACGACCAAATTCATGTTGGCAAAAAATGGTAGATTCCGCCGCTGGGCCTTGGTAACTTTAAGCCAAAAATCGCATTTTGAACATTATACTGTAATTTCACTTGGGGGGCGATTGCCGGGATTGCTAAATCAGTATTTTAGAATGATTTGGTTGGGCTAGTCGGCGGCGGGACAGGACATGTCACGCATGCAACCGGGACCACCCGACAGCTGGTTTCGAAAGTAAGACCTTTCGAATTTTACTTTCACTTGTTTTTAGAATGTGAAGGATTAGGATATTTTGGAGGGTGGTCCCAACCTCAACCAGGTTTCTCAAAGCAGGCTGACTGGCTGCCTTTCTCAATGATACGGTCCACAGCTTTCAAATCGTCATCCACTCTAAATAATGAGACGAATTTGCATTTTGCTTATTACAGTACTTCGAAATATAGTACACAGTGCTCAAAGACCATAAATCTCAACTACAGTACAGTATAAACGGCAAAATGCAATCGGCGAATGTAAGACCGCGATCGCACAAAGCCGACGCGCGCACAACATGTAGGCCTACGCTTTCACTCGTGGACGTCGCCACGCCTGACGTTTAACTTGCGTCGCCTCAGATTGCGCCTTGCGTACTGTAGAAATGGCAAAGAAACGAGGTTGTAAAGCAAAGTGATCGGTATATAAGTGCAGACTCCGTGGCTCCACTTCGCGTCCTGTTTCAAGACATTCGCCGCGAGCGAGAGGATAATTGTGTGGCCTATTGAAAAGCACGCTTAGAGTCGTCCGTCAGCCATCAAATGCACCGCGCGCGAGGCGGGCCGGCCATGCGCATCGCGCAAGTGTTGGCGTGGTTGAACTTGCGTTTCAACATCGCTTCACGGTGCACCCAGTGGTCACCTTGAATCGCTCGTGTGTATAATACTGTATGTACGCACAAGCGATTCAAGCGCGAGAGCGGCAGGTGCTCACCATCCCACTGATGGTCACTTGTGTGTTTTGTGCAATGAACATACAGTCTGCCGGTGGATGATGCGCACCGCGGCGAGTGGACTGTACAGTACAGCCCACTCTACGCTGATGTTGTGTGTACTGTACTGTACATCAAACGACTTGAAGCGAGCTCAGATTTCTCTGTTCTAGGTTTCGCCGACGGGGGCATGGCAGGAATACAGTACCGTCAAAGGTTGCCCGCCTCGGATGGCACCCGGTCCGAAATTTGCTGCACCACCTTTAGCACAATACAGTACATTGTGTGTACTGATACGCAGTGAAAACCTAAGGAGCCAAACTCTTCAGGGTCTCTTCAAATGAAGGCTTCGGATGGTGCTGTTCAGTCATCATTTAATCAGCGATTTCGAGCTGAGATGCCGCTTCAAAATTAAAAATTAACGACAAAACGTGCAAAGACGTTCCCACCCAGCTTAAATTTGGGCCGTGCATGCACATGCACATGTGTGTGGCTGATGAGCACAGGCTGAACTTCTCTGCTTTCCCTAAGCCAGGGACTGGTCTCTCCGTCTTGGCACAAAGATCTGCCTCCCGTAGAGGCCGTTAAACGGTCGCCTAGTCGCCAACTTTATTCGTTTGCGCCGTGCCTTGACTCACTAAACGTCAAGGAATGCGATTAAAAGACCGGAACAAAGCATGTCATGCGCCTGGAATGTGAGCTCAGCTCACATCACATAGAGCTCACTGAGCTCTCGGTGGTGACTACAGTTCCGATGCTGTAGGGATAATGTAAGCGTGCACCTCTGACTGTGCCAAGCAAGACGCTGACACATGTGTGTACGTTTAGCGCACTTGTACTGTCATCACTGCGAACCTTATTGGTCAGCGCACCAAGCGAGCAAACTGAAGATTGCATCACCTCTGTGTTGTGCTCGTTCGTGAACAAGAGGCTGAAGATTTATTACAGAGCGCGAGAGACCGTCCGACGCGCGCAGCAAGCGATGACCGTCGCGTGTCCCGCGCTCTATTTCAATAGCGATTCGGACCACTGTGGTCACTATATTGAGCAATTTCAAATGGCAGACATCTTAGGGACAACTCAATAATTACTGCTTTGCTTTTTGCTATTTTGTCAAATATTATCTCTATATTAATCTATAATAGCAATTTCGGCTTTCTCTTCCATGCCCTTCCCGCGCTTTCCCGTGTCAATTGGCATGCTCGTCGCCGAATGCCGGCGTTTGGTCCTCACCACCGCCCGCTGTGTTCGCCGCTGCGCCGAGGTACCAGAGCGCGTACTGGCGACGCTACTAGCCTCGGAACGTCCGCTTGCTGCTGATCATGACGACGGCAGCGCGCTGCTGCGTGCGGTGCCTCGTGACGCGCGGGCCGCACGCGGGCGCGTCCGTGGTCGTCTGCCGGGCGGAAGCGACGCCGCTGCTGGTCATTGGCCGCAAGAAGCTCTGTCATCTGCGTCTCCTGCGAGATCTGGAGGTATCTAGCACGCACGCAGAGGTGCGGCTCGCTCCGTCGTCGAAGGAGAAGGAGGAGAACGAGGCGGAAGATGGCGATAAGGAGAAGAAGGATGTGATGGACGTGGTGGTGCGCGACGTGAAGAGCACCAACGGGTCCAAGCTCAACGGCCAGCCACTGGCGCCGCTCGTGGACTATGCTCTGAGCGACGGCGACCTGATTGGCGTCGGAAGGTCCAGCGTGCGCGTGTATTTTGTGGCCCACCATTCGACGGAGACTAGTGGCGATCGCCAGCAAAGCAAGCCGGCAGGGACGTCTGGAGCGACCGCATCAGCCCCAGCGGATGCACAAGCAGCAATCGTCAACGATAATACTGTTGCTGAGAAGGTCAGCGACGAAGAAAAGCAGTCAGAGGCCGATAGAAACCAGGAAGTCGTGGATGCCGCCGGGGTTGAGCCTCAAGCGCAGGAGGACGCAACTGCGGCGCACGCCGAGGCAGCTTTGCACCTGAAAGACCATCCAGATCAACAGACAAGAGGCGAAGCAGAAGAGCGTGTGAATGACCTGCCAAAACGCCTGCGTCGCGACGATCACGACGACGATGATGCGTTCGAGTCGCCCAAGGGCATCAGCAGGCGTGCAGCTTCCGGTACCGCAAGCGGTATTGCTGTTGCGGGGTCCAGTCGTCGCGTCATGTGCATGATCTGCGGTCAGTGGCTCGGGCTCTTGGACGTGATGGAGCAGCAACTGCATATCAACGCGTGTTTAGACGGCAAAGCACCACCCGCGCCCGACTCAACAACGTCAACGGCTCGGAATGGCGGAACATCGCGCCCCCCAAAGCCAAGCAAGAAGCGGAAACGGAGACGCGCTGCCGATCCGGAGCAGGAGCAACTGACGCTGGCGATGGCGCTTTCCAGGTCGCTGGCGGGCGAAGACCAGCAGGTCGACATGCAGCTGGCGCTCGTGCGCCAGGAGCTCGGACATATCGACGCTCAGATAGCCAAGCTGGCTAAAAAGCGCGTGGCGCTCATCAAGTCGATGGCAAAGTTGGAGAAGAAGGCGACCAAGCTGCGCAAGTCGAGAGTGCGTCCACCTGCGGAAGTGCGGGCACTGCTGCGGCTTGAGCTCGCGCTCGACGCAATGTTTCCGCGCGAGCGTGAGGCAGTTGGGCAAGCCACGGAGACGCGATCACATATTATGAAGCGAAGGCGGTGGGTCTATCGCATTCGACAGGACGGAGACGAGTCAGCGATACCAGCACTGGGATTGTCCTGCTTGAGCCAGCCAGAACCTGAACAGTTAACTGAGGACGACGACTCGGCCGACCGCATCTCAATGTGGACTCGTGCGTCCCAGCGGCCGACCTTCGACCAACGAGAGCGACAAGTGTACTACAACAGCGTGTTGCTAGCGTACTTGCCGCGCGAGACGCCTACGTCAGAGCAAAGTAACGCTCAAAAGCGCGACGACGTGACCTGCCAGGCAAGCCAGAACGCAGCTGACGCGGTTGGAGGCGAACACAACGCTGATGAATTGATACCCGCGCCGGAGAGCGGATCAATTGACGCAGATGAAGGCATTGTGCCCGGCGCTGTCAAGCGAGGGTTCCCGAACTGGCGGCAAGATCTTGTGTTTCTCCGAGAGCGGAGCGTAGAGGAGCTCCGCGACGCGCTGGAAGAGCTCGTTCGCGCGAGAGAGGAAGGCCACCTTGCTCTGCTGATGCAGTCACAAGTAC
>JAADXW010001325.1:0-10039 GCA_023337975.1 Phytopythium ostracodes
AATTTTACCTGTAACTGCGTCAAAAATGCGTTTTATCCGCTGAAAACTGTTTTAGTCGAGAGATCTCGCAATTGGCTATAAAACGAGGCATTTTGCGCTTTCGAAAACCTATTATTGGCTAAGATATGCGACCGACCGGCCATTTTCACGTTTCATTGGCGCGCACTGTACTCGCCCTAATAATACCCGGGCACTATTTAATAGTGCCAGCTCAAAAGCCCCAAATTATCGAAGATAACCGGTATATCAATTTATATCAAAATATGTAAAATACCGATATAGAACGGTTTTACCGGAAGATGGTTTTTATTTGGGTGAGTGTTTTTAATCGGGCGAGTACGTTAAATGTAACTGGTTGGTGGCGGGATGGACAACGTGGGTAACGTTGAAGCAATCAAGGTGGTACAAGCTATCCTCCATTTAGATCCACCCCAGCCTTTGCATAACCTTAAATAATGTATAGCGTTTTTTCAAATTGTATAAATATTGGTTTATAAAATTTGGCTAATCATCAATCACGTGACAGACATGAATCGTACCACTATGGCTCGAAATGGAGGATAGCCTGTAGCCACCTCTACGCCCACCGAACAAAAAGCGATCACCAAGCCGTCTGGTTTGCTATGAAGCGGTAAACGCATTTTGATTGGTTGCAACTCCCATCATGATTTATTTCGGCCAATCAAACTTGCCGAATAGTCATCCCAACAACGCGACACTTTTTTCGGTCGAACGACCAAAATGATCAACGGGCAGATCCGTCGGCGGCGATCACTTCCCGCTCCGCATCCGTCGCTCTTCCCCGCTCGCTGCCTGCCCGCTACGCTGCAGTAGTTCATCACCATGTCGACGTTCGCGGTGCGCGGGCTGACGTTCTTCCTGTCGCACCCGCGGCTGTGGCGGCTGGCGGTAGCGCCGCTGCTGCTGACGATCGTCGTGGGCGCGGGCACGACCATCGCGCTGCTCGCGGCGGCACTGTACCCGCAGGCTGAGGGGCTGGAGGACGCAGGCGTGGCGCCGTGGCTCGCATGGCTGCTGGCGATCATGCTGGTCTTCGTCGAGAGCTTCGTGGTGACGCTGCTGTTCAGCCTGATCTGCCTTGCGTGCTTCCAGGACCGCGTGTTCGCGTACGTGCTGCGCAAGCGTGGCTTCGCGCAGCTCGTGGACGACCGCGCGCACCACGCGAGCTTCGTGCGCATCTTCACCTCCTGCTGCCGCGTGAGTATCCTGCTGCGGCTTGGCCTGCTGTTGGTATCCGTGCCGCTCAACGTGGTGCCCGTGGCCGGCAACGCGCTGTACGCGTGGCTGAACGGCAAGCTCGTGGCCTGGGAGTACCACCTCTTCTACTTTGAGCTCAAGAACTACTCGTTCGAGCAGCAAGAGGCTCTGCTGCGCGACCGCGACTGGCAGTACACGCTCTTCGGCATGCAGGCGCTGCTGCTCGAGATGATCCCGGGCTTCGGCGCCGTGTTCATGTTCACCAACACGGTCGGCGCCGCGCTCTTCGCCGCCAGCATCGAGGAGGAGGAGGCCAAGGAGGTCGAGCGCGAGCGCGGCGCGCCACTTCTCAGCACCGGCGCCGTCAACCGCTACCTCACGCTGCAGTAAGAGCCTGCGCCCGCAATATATATATATATATATATATTTATATATATATATGATCGCTTTGCTCTAGATGTAGGCGCTTGGACCTAATCGGGTTGTAATGGACTGTGCCACGTTTTTGTCCTGCGAAAGCCCGCGGCGAAGCGGAGACAGCACCAAGCCGACGTCCGAGTGACTGAAGACGCTCGCTGGTGATCAAGCTCCGCCCGACTGAGGTTTGGGAAGACGATCCGCAGTCACAGTAGGCGCGACGACGCTATGTACTGCTGTTCCAAGTAGCAAAGCGATGCACCAGATTACAGTCGCAATTGAATTGATTGCAGCACTTCCATGTCATTCACCCCACAATTCAGCATCGTGGTCATAATAAAGAGCAATAGCAAGCAAATTCAGCCAGTGATGGCTTCTCGAACGTCGACGCAACTCGGACGCTACTAAATTTACAGTATTGGAACGCTCACGGCTCCTTCCGGCCTCAGTCCTTGCGCATTCGACGAGCCAAGCGACACTCCTTTCAATGCGCCATGCCAAGGACTGACGTGGCGGGAACCCGCCCCCGCAATTGCCATCTCGAGACGGCATTGATCATCAGCATCATCTTGCATTCCACGTTCGATGTCGGAACTGATTTGCTTTCGAATATGTTGATTGGTTAAAAGTATATCAAAATAATATTTTGATTCTCTAAAATGATATTATCTACTTTGATTGGTCGAATTCTGGATACATTCCCACCAATGAGCGCGCCGCAAATCAGATCCGTCATGCTGATGACGCCACTTGGGGATACACCTCGCCCCACCTCCTCATCACCAAGCAATCCGCGCTCTCTCTCTCATTCCTTCCTACCGTTGTTTTCCTCCCTTCATCTTCGCCTGCGTCCTCGTCACGCCACTCGGTCCCCCTGCGCCCCTCTGCTGTCCGCTCATTCTCCAATTCACCGCCGCGTCCGCACAAGATGGGCCTCTACTCGATCAAGGGCCTGACGTACTTCCTGGGCCACCCGGCGCTGTGGAAGCAGTCGGTGCTGGCGCTCCTGCTGACGGCGGCCGTGTCCGTCACGTCGGCGCTGCTGCTTTTCCTCTGGACGCTGCACCCGCAGGAACTGTGGTTCGTGGACCGCGGGCTGCCGTCGTTGCTGGCGTGGATCCTGGCCGTGTTCGTCGTGCTCGTCGAGATCTTCGCCGTCACGCTCGTCTACGGCTTCGTGCTGCTCGAGGTGACCAAGGACAAGATCTTCGCGTACGTGCTGGCAGACAAAGGCTACAGCTCGGCGCTCGCGAACCGCCCCGTGTCTGTCCTGAGCTCGGCTGCCAGCTACTGCCAGGTGGACGTGCTGCTGCGCTTCCTGCTCTTCGTGGTCAGCCTGCCGCTGAACCTGATCCCGATCATCGGCTCGCTGCTGTTCGCGTGGATCCACAGCACGCTGATCGCGTGGGACTACCACGTCTACTACTTCGAGCTCAAGGGCTGGCGCTACCCGCAGCAGAAGGCCTGGATCCTGAGCCACAAGGTCAAGTACTCGTCCTTCGGCCTGCAGGCCACGCTGCTGCACATGATCCCGTTCGTCGGCCCGTTCTTCGTGTTCAGCAACGCCGCCGGCGCCGCGCTGCTCGCCATCAAGATGGAGAAGAAGCTCGCCAAGGGTGACGCCCACTATCAGCCCTTCCAGCCGGCCATCGAGCTCAGCGAGCGCGACCCGCTCGTCGGCAAGGGCACCTACGGCACCGACGCGGTCTAAGCAGCGGCCGAGGTCCCTGCTGGCACATTTTTGCCGGACTACATTGTTATGTTTTGGGCGCGTTCTAACCGGGCAACGCCGATTGCAATACCAACACAAGGAAAAATACTTCTTTGCTCCCTCATTGATAACCCACAATGCGCCTCCAAGTCGTTTATTGAAGCGAGGAAGAGGCTCATCGGCTTCGTCGCAGCAAAGTGCCGATATTTTTTGACTTTCAAGCCCACAGCTTTCCATAGACAGCAGCGTATGCAGTTTTCCACCAGCTCCTGCAGTCTGCACCGTGTGTCCTGCACAAACGGACAGAAGCGACGCGAGGGAACAAGACTTTCGCGCGGATGCTGCTCAAAGAGTGCATGGTGCATGCTGGATAGGATCGTAAAGAGTGCTGTGCTTGGTCACGAGTGCATTCATTGCGTGCTTGCTGTCTAGGTCGTTGTGTAGGCTAGGCTCTACACGGCTCGATGCTGGTTACATTTACAGTAAGATCGGAGCCGCCGCGATGCTTGTCAATCAAAACCGGTGTTGAAGTTGACATGATACTAGCGCATGATTGGCTAAAACCGAATTTGTCTGATTTACTCGACCCAATTAAACTTCTCGAATATCCCAAAACCTTTCGCGAATCTTCCATGGTTACTTATCCAAGCCACTTTTGATAATATTGCCACCGACCAGCCCGGGCGGAGCCGACCACGCGCACCGCTTGCTCCGCTGGTTTGGCGTCTCGACAGTGTCCGTGCCGCTTGTGACTTTCCATCAAGGCTCATTTCTTCGTGTGGGCCTGCCGAATAGGTATGTATATAGCGATACGTATTGTATTGTTATGTAGCTGGCCAGTGTCTTTGACGTGGCAGTCCATGCACGTCAGTGTTCATACCGTGGTACCCTCGCCAGCTCACCCCGTGTGTAGCCAGCCGTGACGGCTGCTGTCCCTCAATGGCGGCGCGATGGCTCGGCTATAGTCGGCTGGTCTTTGCGTCCAACGAGCGTGGAGTAGTGGGCAACCCGCCCCACCGCACGCACCGACCATCTCATTCGGTTTCACAGTTCGCCCCTCTCACCCGTGAACCAGTTCTCTGCCGTCCTTCATGTCGAAGGCTTCAGCAAGCACCACGCACCACGTTCTCGCCAAGGAGACGACGGGAAACCTCGCTGCGCCCCTGTCCTATTCACCCATGGGAGCCATCGCTGCACATTAGCGAGGAGGTGAAGTGTACGAAAATCAGCATTTTCCCCAAAATTGACAAGCAAATTTCGATTACGGACATTGTAAGCTGAGACATCCTTCAACGTTGATTTTCTGTTGGATGATCAATGGATTATCATTCTGGATAATCCGGAACATCCATGATTGATCTAAAATCTTCACCACGGATCATCTGATTTGTTCAAGAATACTAGAACATATTTTCGACCAATCATTTCGCGTCTGGCTGCTCGCAGCCGCCCCACAAATTCGCACCCACGTCTGGCGCCCATCACAGCAGGTCGGCCGATATCTTTTTCTTCTCATAGTCGGCGCAAGTGCTCCAATTCTCCGCCGCTGGTATACTCAAACCCATATAAAAGGCGAACAGATCACCTCTGGAATGCGCACGCAAGGCTTCGACACCACGGCCCTCATCAGTCTCCGATTTGCAGCCCAGCGCCCAGCCCCACAACTCCCTACACCCTACCACCACCTAGATCACAATGGCCATCACCTGCGGCGACATTCCCCGCCTGATCTGCTCGGTCATCATCCCGCCCGTCGGCGTCTTCTTCCAGGTCGGCTGCACCAAGGACCTGGCCATCAACGTGCTGCTCACGCTCCTAGGGTGAGTCTCATGATACTTTGAGCGGTCGAATGCTTTGCAAGGAGAGTGCTGACTCTGTGTGCCTTTTGTGGTCGATAGCTACATTCCGGGCATCGTGCACGCCGTCTACATCCTGATCAAGGAGTAAGAAGCGCGACCGCACACGGCCGGCCGACCGGGATGACGCACGCGACGTAGCTCGTAGCGTCGGACGCGCAAGAGCGGCAGAACGCGAGCGATGCGAGCAGAAGAAGACGGGAAGAAGACGGCGATGGTGAACTCAAGCCAGCGTCCGACTCTCGTACAGTGTGGCGAAGCGACGGATGCGGTTGGACACGGCGAGCGTGCATTGAAGAGGAGGGCTCTGCTCTCTCGTACAGTGGCGCTCACCGCCCCCAACTCGCCCCCAACCGTTCTCCAGCATTGAAGACGATGAGGACGCCGCCTACTGACCTTCCCAGACCCCGACGAACCCGTGTTTTCTGCTTTATCGCCGCTTCCGACGGCCTCGCGCGTCATTCCCCGCGACGTCGGGCGCATGAATCGCGCCGACTTTCGGTTTTGAAATTATGACGTTTCCTTTTTTTTAATTTCAGTATTAGTGGGGTGGCGCAAAGTGTATTCCATACAGTAATATACCCGACGTCGTCCCATTTCCACCAAATATCCCCAAAATCATCGAAATTCAGTTTGTGTACGACACACGTTGAAGTGGCTCGGAAATGAGACGCGAACGTGGATAACGCGAGCGACTTAAGGGGACGCGGCACGCACTTGTCACAGTCGGAGAAGAAAAAATCCGCGGCCTCCAACGGCTTCAGCCGCTTCTCCTCGTGCCTATCCCTCGGTCCGCGGGCGCCAGAGTCTAACAAGCGAGCCACCCGACACGACTCGAGCGATGCAGCCGCACAACCACCCAACGCACCAACCGCATCAGCAGTACGCGCGGCCCCGCGGGTGGTCGGACGACGGCATGAGCGAGTCGGAGCAGGAGGAGGGCGTGATCAACTGGAACAAGGTCGCGCGCATCGTCTGCGCCGTGCTGTTGCCGCCGCTGGGCGTGTTCCTGCAGGTCGGCTGCACCAAAGACCTGGCCATCAATGGGCTGCTCACACTGCTAGGGTGCGTTCGGACAGTCGAAACGCTTGTGTTTCGCCCATCGGAAGCTGATTGTGGTGTGATATTTGGATGAAGGTACCTGCCGGGCATCATCCACGCGCTGTTCGTGATCCTGTCGGCATGAGCTCCAAGGCACCAGGCGCGACGCTTTCGAAACCGGGACAGCGCCTCTGACCTGTTGACTCGCGCTTCATATTCACCGGACCAATACAATTCGCGTTCTTGCCGTCCTACGAATTGTCAGGGGTGGCGATGAGCCTAGTGCCCGCTATCTCGCCACACGCGCCTGGAGGTTTACCACGTCAGAACACGCGGGCAACTCAGAAGACCCTCGCCTTGATACAGAGGACAGTAGCAACATAGTGTCCATACCCTATTCGAGAACGACGGGCGTCCTTCCACGCGCTCCGACGCCCGTGCATCGACAGCGGAGCGCCCACCACAGAGCCTGCACATCCGCGAGGAAGATCGCCTCGCGCCCCCATGGCGAGAAGATGGGCAGCTTTTCCCCACTCGCCTGCATTACCGCGGACAACGTGTCACATTGCGGCTCTGTTGAGGCGAAGAATCCGTTCTCACGTTGATTTTCCCAGCGCTTGATGATTTGCTGGGCTATCCCATGTGAACCATTAGTGACCTTTGCTACTGTAGGCACGGTCGGTATACTGAAAGCTACTCCCTCTGGACCAGAATTCTTGTCCGATTCCTCGGCTGCTTTGGACCAAAATACTTGTCCGATAAAGTGATACAGTTTTATTGGCTAAAATTCAAATAATGGCACGCAATTGGCTCAATTTGCATTAATTTGTCCAATCATCGCAATACTGCAGTACGCAATGAAAAAACCCTCGCGAGGTTATACTCAATTTCCGTCTCTCAGTTTAAGCGCACGAAAAATGCCAAACATTGGGCAATCTGGTGGCATGCCGGAAGGAGAGCGCGGCAACGGCGACTTGCCGCAGGCTGCGCGTGTTGGTATCCTCAGCGCACTCCTCGAGCAAGCTATAAATCGGCGGCTCCCGCGCGGGGTTATAGCAACTGTTGCAGCGCAGCATGATTGCAGCCCCAAGACTGTTGATCGCCTCTGGAAGCGTGCCCTGGCGTGCCTAGACATCATCGCCACGTCGCACGACTACTGGTCGACGGCGCGGAGCAAGTGCAGTCGGAAGATAAAGGCGCACGGGATAGCAGAGCGCATTGGCACCGTGCCGCTACGACGCCGGGGCACGCTTCGGAGCACAGTAGTCGCGCTCAACGTCCCCAAGACGACGCTGCAGCGCGCCGTCAAGTCCGGCCAGGTCATCCGCCACTCCAACGTTATGAAGCCGGCGCTGACGGCGACCAACACGAGCGAGTGTCTGGACTTTTGCTTGTCCTTTGTCGACGGAAGAACGTACGAGTTCGACGGCTTCGACGGCCGCATCCACGTCGACGAGAAGTGGTTCTACATAACTCGCGGTGAGCAGACCTACTATCTAGCTCGAGGCGAGGAGCCGCCGCATCGCACCGTGAAGTCCAAGCGGTTCGTAATCAAGGTGATGTTCCTCGCCGCGGTAATGCGGCCTATCATCCGCGACGGCGTTGTCAAGTTCGACGGGAAACTGGGCATTTGGCCCTTCGTCACTCTGGACGAGGCACAGCGGTCTTCCGTCAATCGTCCGGCGGGGACGCTGGAGGTGAAGACAGTCAACGTGGACCGAGACGAGTACAGGAAGATGCTGATCGACAACGTCATCCCTGCAATCAAGAGCAAGGTGCTGCAGTGGTTACGCGGGCGCGAGCTAGTGATCCAGCAGGACGGTGCGGGGGCGCATGTCATCCCCAACGACCCGACCGTCGTCTCTGCGTGTCAGTTGGGTGGCTGGAAGATCCGCCTCGAGAAGCAGCCACCCAACAGCCCGAATCTCATTGTCCCGGACCTGGGGTTCTTCTGCGCAATACAAGTTCTGCAACACAAGGAGGCGCCGGCCAGCATCACCGACCTGATCCGCGCCACGGTCTCAGCCTACTACAACCTCTCGCTGCAGCAGATAATGGAGTGTATCATCCCCTGCTTCGGCTCCAACACGTACAGACGCCCGCACATGGGCAAAGATAAGTTGCGGCGCCTTGGCCTCCTCCCGCGCAACCACGCGTGCGCTGAAATGGTGTTTTTGGTGGGCGTTGCGTACTAAAATTTGTCGGGCTGGGCCGAAATGTGACAAAAAAGCGTTTTTAAGGTTATTTCGAACGAAATACAACCTTATTCTGATGTGGTAGCATTTATTTTCAGGTTATTCAATGAGATTACTTGATATTTGTATACCTCCGGTGTAGAGAGCTCAGTTATAACGCCTTTCGTGCGACCACAGTGAGCGATATTAGCAATAATGGCAATAAAAACGCTGCTAAATTCATGGTGATGCCACAGTACCATTTTTAGGTAGGGGTGCCACAGAAAATTAGCTAAAATGTAGCTTTTCGAAATGCCGGACAAGTATTTTGGTCCAGAGGGAGTATATAGTCACGCGGGCAAAGAGATCACTCAACACGGGAAATGCCCCGCTCACTGCACGCCGCAGTCTCTGATTTGCCACCGAGCGCCCAGCCCCACAACTCCCTACACCCTACCACCACCTAGATCACAATGGCCATCACCTGCGGCGACATTCCCCGCCTGATCTGCTCGGCCATCATCCCGCCCGTCGGCGTCTTCTTCCAGGTCGGCTGCACCAAGGACCTGGCCATCAACGTGCTGCTCACGCTCCTAGGGTACGTCGGGAGCTGCCATTCTCTCTGTGATATCGTGAAGCGCGTTTCTAACCCGATGTATCTCTCTTGGCCCCCTGCAGCTACGTTCCGGCCCTCATCCATGCCGTCTATATCCTGTGCAAGTACTAATGCGCTGCAGCAACCAACGCACCGGCGCTTTAGATCGTCACAAGCGCTACAGAAGAGCGTCGTGGCATGTATGAATAAGCAGTAAGAGTGCGCTTTGACTTCCATCTGCAGCGGTGTCCGTACAAGTCGATGAGTGACGGCATCTCCATGTTCTCCTCCACGTGCCATTCTACTTACACCGTGTAAGGGACACTTTCAACGCCGAGACAGCGGCCTCAGGTCTGTCGACCTCCGTGCTGTTCTCGACGAACCGATACAAAACGCGCCCTTGCCGTCCCGCGAGGTGGCTGCGCGGGTCGCTCGCTCGCCCACCTGCGTGCACAGCAACGTGACCAAGGGCGACGACAAGAACGAGAATGAGGCGCGGGGACGACCGCTGAGCCTGACGGAGCGCGAGCTGCGTGCGGTGGTCCGTGCTGCCGCCACCGGCAACTACTCGGCGGCCCAGCTGAAGAATGACTACAAGTACGCGTGCTCGGTGCGCACGATCCAACGCTTGCTGTCCAGCGTCGACTGGTTGGTGTACGCGAAGATGGAGAAGACGCTCGACCTCACCCCCGCCCACAAGGAGGCTCGACGCAGCTGGGCCAAGGACCTGGTGACGAAGGACGAGCTGTGGAAGCGGGTGGTGTTCTCGGATGAGAAAAAGTTCAACCTCGACGGCCCCGACGAATACAAGCATTACTGGCGAGACTTGCGCAGGGCGCCGCGCACGTACGTTAACCGCCAGAATGGTGGTGGGTCGCTGATGGTTTGGGGCGCATTTTCATCGGCGGGTAAGTCATCATTGGCGATACTGGTAGGTAAGCAAAAGTCTGAGGATTACATTTTTACGGTGTCCGAATATCTGCTGCCATTTGCTCACCTTCATCACGGGGTTGACTTTGTGTTCCAG
>JAADXW010001326.1:0-10016 GCA_023337975.1 Phytopythium ostracodes
CACGTACTGGCACAAAATTTGCACAGATCGGTTTTTTTTCTTGCTTTTTGCATGGTACTCGTTTGGTTGCATTTTTGTGCGACTCGGACGAGCTACTGTAACTTTTTGGTTCATTCGGACCTTTTTGTCGCGCACTGTATTACATGGTTATTAACGCTTTCATACCGCCGCATCAAATGGTAGTGATACGTGTCCGCTATCGGTATCATATCAAGATGTTTATCAAGTTGGAGGGTGTTGTATCACTGTATCACTTAATATCACCCGATGCTATCGGGCCCTGGATGTGTATCACGTGTGCAACATTCAATAAGAAAATATGGAAGCATCCAAAATACGCATGGTATCCGGTTATAGAGGTTCGTAACCAGACGCATAGAGTCCACACGCGGCACCACCGCCCCATGGAGCTCTTCCCGGCGCCGGCACGCAATGGCGCGGACCTCACAGAAGAATTTTCTCGCTTATACGCACATACCCCCCGCTACTGTATCACCGCTCGCCCGGCGCTATTGATGCCGCTGCTCCGCGCTTCCATCACCCCGACGCCCGTGCAGCACGAGCCAAGAGCCTCCGTCCAGGCCAAACTGTCGCCCGCCAGTCCGAACGACCCGGTGAGAGACAGGCTACAGGACGAAATGTCTGAAGAAGCGCGAGCGCTCAAGGAGCTGCTGCTGCGCCAGTGCTTGAGACTGCATCGCTTCAGCCTGAGCCGCATGCGCAAGGTGGTCGTGCCGCCCGTGGAGATCCCGCACCCGCTGGACGTGCCCGGCGGGCTCGCATACCTCGTGTCGGGCACCAAGATCCCCATGACGCTCGACATGTCGCGCCGCCACCGCAAGAAACTCGTCTGCCGGCTGCCCGCCACGATCAACGAGCGCGACGCCGCCGTCTACTACTCGTGAGCGAGGCGCTCAACGCTCCATCGTCCACAACTGTTTGTTCCTGTATTTATGCTACACTATATCATACCTGTCAGCAAGATGGCAGCCATGTGAAATACACACCGCTTTGCTCTGTATGAGCGGCTTCGTTAGACGGCATCGGTCACCTCGGCACTCGTCGCTAACAGACTTCCATCATACAGAGCCTCGTATTTAAATTAATAATGTTAGTGAACGTATCCATACATGAATGCACGCTGGCTACCATACGACACTTAGAGCAGCACGGCGTCCTCGTAGCCGTCGCTGTCTTCGGCGCTCGCGGGCAGCGTGATCCGGTCGTAGCGCTCGTCCAGCACTACGTTGAGCACCGTTTGGAGCGGCGTCAACTCCTCGCCTGAGAGCACGCTCTTCAGGATGGCGGTCGAGAAGCCCGACACGAGCGACACGTTCGCCGCGCCGCTGTGCACGGGGAAGTCGGTCGCGGACCCGTTGACGTTCCAGAACACGAGCTGCGGCACGTCGTAGCCGGCCTCGCGGAAGTCGCGCTTGAGCACCTCAAAGTTGGTGTCGAAGTTGTCGTCGGCCTCGTTGAACTGCATGTCCGAGATCACAATGAGCCGCTGCGGCATCTGCTCACTCGACAACTTGGCCTTGGTGGCGACCCGCAGGATCTCGCGGAACGCCGCCGCGAAGTCGGTGCTGCCGCCCCACGGTGCGTCCCTCAGGTTCCGCACGCGGTCGAACAGCGTGTCTCCCACGACGTGGTGGAACTGTGGCTTGGACTCGAACGTGAGCACGAGGTCCTTGAAGTCGTCCTGGCCGAGCGATGATACCATCAAGCCGAGAGCGATCGACACCTCCATCGGCCGCCCCCACATGGACACCGACACGTCCGACAGCACGAGTGTCTTGGAGAGGTCACCCATCTGCGACGCCTGCTCCATCAGCACCTTCCACTGCGCCTCAAGCAGCTCGTCCACCTCGCTACGAGTGAAGTACTCGCTTGCGACCTGGTGCGGGAACAACACGGTAGCGTTCACCTTGGCCTCGCCCTTGGCCAGCCTCCCCTTCCACTCAAGGAACTTGTCCTTCAGGTGGGATTCAAACGCGTGGTTCGGCTTGCCGTGCACGTGCATGGCGACACTCGGCACCTTGTTAAAGTTGATCTCCTCCCACTCGTTGGCGCACATGCGGCGCTCGAGGATGTCGAGCTGCTTGCGTAGTGGTGACAGGTACGTCTTGCGCAACTGTGCCGGCGTGAGGTTCATGCGTCGGGCCAGCTTCTTGTTCATGTTGTGCTTCTTGTCCAGCTTCTTGTTCTCCGACGGGATCCACTTGGCGCACAGCGACAGCGACACCTTGGGAGCATCTTCACTGGTTGTCTCCGCGCCGTTGAGCTTGGCCAGGTCCTCTTCGAGCTGCAGCTTGAGCAGGTCAAGCGCGCCCGCCTCGAGCGCAGTGCCCATGAGCGCCTCCGGGTCGTCGAAGCGTCCGTACTCAGCGATGTAGTACTTCAGATTGTGCTTCAGCTCCTCCGAGTGGTTCTCCGCCAGCCACTTGAGCGCCTGACGCCCCAGCGAGCGCTCACCCTTGCCGCCGCGGCAGTCGCGCACGTACGCGACCATCTTGAGCGTGTGCAACGCGTCTTCTTCGTACGACGCCCGCAGCAGATCCGTGTACCGCTGCTCGTCCACTCCACGAGCCGCAGCGTAGAAGAAGTCAACGCGAGCGTTGCCCGACGTCGCGTTGGAACGCGCGCCGTTCCACGTGACGGCCGTTGGCGATGGCGGCACCGGCGTCGTGTTGGCGGTGGCGACCTGCTGCTTGACGACCGAGGCGAACGACATGGCGGCTGGAGCAGAGGCGCTTGATGTGGAGATGGAGGCGGATGGAAAAATGAGACAGAGAGGAGAGGGCTTGTGGTGTGCTTTGGGTGTTAATACAGTATGGGTGAAGCTGCTTGACCGATGGGTACAAAATCTGTTTGTCTTTGTACAGGTACAGTACCGGTACAGTACACACGTCATCTGTAACTGGAGCACTAGGTATTGTGAGTGATGGTGGGTTGAACTGTGAGTGCCTGTCGTCTCTGATTCTACTGAGTGATGGTCGGCTTTTCGGAACGGCACAATTCAATCGTGTTTCACCCAACAACGACGCCCTGAGTAGTTTGCTTGTCGTCTGGACTATGGAGCGTGCTGATTGAGCCATGCTGGTGTCAGCATTGAACAGAGTTGGCGACGATCTTGGTGCTGGAACAGTATCCGTACAGAACAGTACCGCAATGCACGGTACATGTTGGTTACTCGGCACATGCGGCATATAACGGGTCAGCAGCACCGTAGTCATGCAGTTGCCGATTGGACTCAAGCACAATACGCCACAATCCGACAGCAACCCACGTGGGCGTACAGCGCACTAACTTAATGGTTTCGTTAGCTGATGCGTGGCTAAACTGTCCTGCTATCCCTGGATGAATTCGCTCATGAAAGGGGAGAATGGCCGTTGGTATTTCCTAAGTAACTGTTTGATTTGGGATGTGCGTACATGTACTGTACAATTGAAACCTAACTGCGTCTGTGCAAACTGGTGACTTCAACATGCTAATCGGAATTAGCCAATCAGAACGCGCGATTTGGAGAATTTGATCCGCATCGTCGCGTGCCATCCGGCGGATGCCTTTCAACACAACGGACGTGTTCAAGTGATCCAATCCGCTCATAAACACGACCAGCAGCGTCATTTCAAGCGAGTCCACTTCGTTCATAATGCAACCTGCTCCTTCGACATCATATCATGAACTCCTTTCGCCCATTTTCCGGCCCGTTCTCGGCCACTGCAGTCGTTTTGGCCTGGGAAGACGTCATGATGCCCACAACCACACTCGAGCAGCGGATCGGGCTCAAGCCGACGCGCAGCGCGCTCGAGACGGCGACCGCGCAGTTCCAGCGCGATGAGTACCTGCAGCAGGCTCTACGAGCCATCGAAGACCAAGCCATCAACTTAGTGACCGAGGCCGCGCGCTTCGGCCCCGTCTTCATCGTCTCACAACGCAGCGCTGAGTACCTAAGCGCCGTCTGCGCGCGCTTCTTCCCTCGTCTCGCGCTGTGGCTTTCAACAGTCAACGTGGCTGCCATCCGCGGCGAGCGCTTCCACGTGCAAGTTGTCACCGCTCCTCGCAAGTTCGTGAACGAGGCGGTCGCCGTGGCATGGCGCGTCCGCACGCACCAGACCATTTGCCGAGCCGTTGCCGGTGGGTACGGGCGTGACAACAACAACAACGAGGGATTGAGTATCAAGGAGGGAGAGCGTCTGCTCCGATTCCGTGAAAGCGGTACGATCGCGCTGTTGAGCATCAGCGGGTGCGAGACCGACCGCTTCGCCTGCCTCAAGGCTGTCGACGTGGCGCCGTTCGTGGTGCCCAAGTGCGTTGGTGTTCGCGGTATTGACGACAAGTCTAGTAGCGGTGGGTGCGGACGCGACGCGCTCAGCCTTGAGGAGTTCTTCGCGCAGCAGAGAACGCTGGCGAGATACCTGACCCCCGCGGCCCAGCAGCCGAATGCGTTCGCCGTGAACTTGTAGGCCTCGGACGTGTGGATAGCCACAGAGACACCGTGGACACAGCTTTGTTATTGTACGGACTTGGTTTTGCCGGTTAATGTATTGTGAGTTCATGAATTCATCCTCGCCCACATGAAGGTGACGAAAGGATACCTCAATACTTCTGAAGTGCCCTCCATAATGCTTGTCGCCGACGAGCAAGCAATATTTTACGACAGTCGTTCGTAACTTACGGAACTTTACTATCACTATGCATAGATCCGATTCACTACGTTATGCATTCATTGTTCTCAGCTCGACTCGGCTCGGCTCGATTTGTTCCCTCAAGGAACACCCAAAAAACCTTGTCTGGGTCCGGGCCTGCGCCTCGTTTTTTTGGCTTGCTGGGCTCAGCTCGGCTCGGCTTGGCTCGGCTCGCTCCTCGCTTTCTGCCGCCTCCTTCTGACACGCCACGCCTCAACAGCTAGACACAACAAGCAGTAAACAGCATCTCACGCTCAACAGAAGGGAGGGCGCGCCTTCTTCTCTCTTCCTCGCCCACTCCCCCCACGCCTCCAGGACTGCCACACGCACTCGTACACGCATCCCCGACCCCCATGCTGCTGCCGCCGCCGCAGAACGAGGCCGCGGGTCTCGAGCGCAGCGCGTTGGCCGCCACCAGCATCGACATGCTCTCGGACGGCAATGCGTCCGTAGGCAGCAGCGCGTTCGGACGGTCGAGAGACAACAGCGGACGCAGCAAGAGCATGCGCGGCAAGGGAACCGCCAGGACGCATGGGGCCGGCGCGCAGGTGTTCCGCACCTGCTCGGCCTTCCCCGAGTACTTTGCGCGCGTGCTCGACTACCGGCAGATGGACCTGGACGCGACCTTCTACCAAATGGTAACACTCTGCGTGCAGCCCTCCAAGGTGTACAAGAGCGCCTACTACCGCAAGCAGACCAAGAACCGCTGGGCACGCGACGACCCAGCCTTCGCCGCCATCCAGTTCCTGTTTCTCTTGGTGCGACCCGGGACTGTTCATTGCGACGATAGAGCTGTGACTGCAGACTAACGGGAGATGGGTGGTGTGGATGGATCCAATAGGTGGCGACGGTCTCGTGGGCCGTCGCGTTCCGCGCCGCGAGCTTCTCGTCGTTCATGTCGCTGCTCTTCCACGCGTTCGTGGTCGAGTGGCTGGCCTTTGGGCTCGTCATCTCGACGCTCTGCTGGTACGGATCCGATCGAGGGGTCTGCTGTGTGCTCTGCTCTTGATGCAAGGTTGTTGACTCACTCTTGGTGGCGTGAACGCTGTGCGATGCAGGTGGATCGCGAACCACCACTTTCGGCTCCGCAGCAGGTACGGGGACGAACAGGACTGGGCTTTATGAGACCACTCCGAAGCACTAACGCTGGTTGCCTGACACATGAACGCTCCGTTGACAACCCAACAGCAATCAGGGCATGGGCGACACGTTCTACGTGGAGCAGCGGGTCGAGTGGCAGTACGCGTTCGATATCCACTGCAACTCGTTCTTCGTGCTGTTCCTGTTCCTCTACGTGCTGCAGTTCCTGCTGGCGCCGGCGCTCGCGTCCGACTCGTTCGCCGCGCTGCTGCTGGGCAACCTGCTCTACTCGCTCGGCTGGGGCTTCTACACGTACATTACGTTCCTCGGCTACATGGGTACGTCACGCGAGGTGGTTCGTGTGCAGTCAATCGTTCCTTTGTCTAACCTCTGTAACTGTATGAACAGCGCTGCCGTTCCTGCACCGCACGGAGCGCTTCCTGCTGCCGCTCGTGCTGATCGTGGGCGTGTTCGTGACGACGCTGGCGCTGCAGACGGTCGCGGGCGTGCAGATCAACTTCGCGCACATGTCGACCAGCTATTATTATTCCTCATAGGGCCCAGGAAGGCGAGCGAGCGAGCGACAGAGCTCATGCTTCGATCGGCCGCTTCGGGTCGGTTTGACCGTGAAGCGCGTCACTTCCGCCCAAGCTGTCCGAGTTGCTGCTCGCATTGTCTAGTGACGGCCATGAAACTACTAGAAGATGGCCACTGTCGCTGGTCCAGGACGTGGTGAGCGGTCGGTCGATGCGAGAATGTGAAGAGCGTAAATGCACACACGGTTGGTCCTCATGCGAGTGCAAGTGATCGCTTTGGTCATATTCCAAGGGTTAACCTTAATTGTGTCGATATTTTCCAAAGAGGAAGGCGACGGACGCAACGGCAAACAATAGATTTTTGAAAAAAAGTTGAAAAGCGACAATGGACCGAGCCATCGAACGACACCAACCTGCCTTACACCAATCACCGCCACCTCCTGTCCTCCGCCTAATACCTAGCGTCAAATGAAGACTCTATCGCAACACTTGGCCACCGTCCTTCTCGCTATTCGACACCAAAAGAGGCAAAAAAAAATACGACCACGGGCATCGACGCGTCGCCGATCGATCTCGTTCCTCGGAGACCTGGTCGCGGTCCGCCCATGCTTCCAGCGCGATCGATGCTCTTCTGCGCGCTGGCGCTTCATCCGAGCGCTGTCCAGACGCGGGTCGTTGGCTTGGCTGCGCTTGATGTGTAGAGCGCTCTGGAGGAAGAGCACACGTCGTCTCTTGATAGTCGCGGCGCCAAAAACTTATATACAGGCAGCTCCTACCCCATCCGAGAGACTCATGCAGATAGCCGGCTCTTCTTGGTGTCGACTAGAGGACTCTCGTTCGCACCGCCGCCGCTCTCCATTCTTCGTTTCCGGTCGTTGGCGGCAGCAGCAGCGGCCGCCATGTGCGAAGACTCCTCACCAGCCACGGCCGCGAGGGCGCTCAACTGCAGGTGTGAACCCGAAGGCATACCCGAGTTCTCCGATGACGCCACGAGTGACAAAATGTCCTCAATCGACGAGTTGCGTGGGAAGCTCGACTTGAGCCCGCCAAGCGTGCTCAGCTTGTCGAACGACGGACTAGCCGACAGCCCAGACAGGTTCGAGAACGAAGGGAAGCTACTCAGGTGGTCCGACGAGCCAAACCGAGAGAACATGTCCGAGCTCGACGACACGCGCGCCAGCTTGTCCAACGACGGCACCCGCGGAAACTTGTCGGTTGAGGGCACACGCGGGATGCGCTCCATCGACTGCGCATTGTGAAGCTTGTCCATCGACGGAATGCGCGGTAGCTTGTCGAGCGACGTGACGCGCGGAAGCTTATCCAGCGAAGGCACGTGCGACAGCTTGTCCATCGACGGCACGCGCGGCAGTTTGTCCATTGACGGCACACGCGCAAGCTTATCCAGAGACGGCACGCGCGGAAGCTTATCGAGCGACGGTACGCGCGGGAAAATACCCGACGAGCTGCGCGGCATCTTGCTCAGCGGCTTGGGGATCTGAATCTGGTTGCCGCTTGTGCTTGAACCTAGATGAGTGCCGCTCGGGCTCAGCCGCTTCGTACCGGTTAGCTGTCCACTCGAACTCGAGTCCCCGTCTCCACTCTCCTTGGACTGCATCTCAGCTGCTCTCCGCTTGTCGACGATGCCGCGGCCACTTAAGTCGTTGCTGTTGTTACTATTGTCTGTCTGGCGACCGGCGCTCGCCGCTGCATTCGCTGACCGCGGACTGGGCGGCGCGTGCTCCTGGAGCAAATGCGACAGTTGCTCGAGCGACTGGATGCGCGGAATGTACGAGTTGAGGCTCTCCCCAATCGACATGTTCTTGACCATCCCGCTTGAGCTCGTGTCGCCGTATCCGCTGACGCTTCCGGAGCTGGAGGTGACTGAAGAGAGGCCTCCGAAGCCCGATTGATGATGAAGCGGACCGCCACTGCTGTGGGAGGCCATCTGGAAGTTCTCGATCGACGCCACGCGCGGGAATAGACAAGAAAAGCTGTCGATGGACGACACGCGCGGGAACGAGTCGCTCTGCTGCTGCTGCTGCTGCTGCTGGGAACCTGATGTCGCGCTGGAACTCGTGCTGATGCTGTTGCTGTTGCTAGTAGACACGCCGGCGCTGCTATGGTTCACTTCCGACTGGAGGTCGCTACGCTGCTGCTGCGAGCCGGCGATGCCCAGGATCGATATGTTGCTGTCGTTATTAAATAGATGCGAGGACGAGGACGACGATGGCGGCGCCTGCAGCGGATGCCGCGGCGGTTGCACGCGCGAAGAAGCTTGCTGCTGTGTCTGGTAATGCGTCGACTGCGTCTGATAGTGAGGCACAGGTGGCGCGGAAGGTGGCGCCGCGCTCGCCTGCTGCTGCTGCTGTTGTGATGCCCGCGTGGGCGCCGCCGGTGGGACCGCGTTTCCATTGTTGTTGTAGCCCATGGTCCGAGCTGCCATGAAGCGGTTCTTGTCGCGCGAGAGCTCCGATTCTAGCCGCTTTTCGCGCCGCCGCTGGTTGTACTGTTCGCGCTCGAGGTACGTCTTCTCGAGCTCGGCCAGTTCCTTGCGGATGGTCTCCATGTCCTCCTTGGAGATCTCGTCCTCGCGCCGGCGGAAAATGATCTTGCCAATGCACTGGTCGCCCGTGTACTTTTTGGAAATACGCATCGGGTCGCAGTTGAGCAGCTTGGACAGAAAAGTACGCAGCGTCGTGCCCTCCGCGAGCGGCAGGTTGCCCTTCTTGAACTCCTCAATCAGTCGGTCGCAGTATGCGCTCTCTTCGGCCGTCCACTTGCCCTTGCGCATCGTGCTGGAGGCCGCGGAAGGCGTCGCTCCGCCAGACATCGACATGTCGGAAACCATCGCCGCGGTCGTGGTGGACGGCGTGGACGGGTCCATCATCGACTGGTGGCCGTGCTGCGGCGGCTGCGGCTGGAGCTTGTGTCCGCCCGGCGCAGCGCTATAGTCAGCACCTCCTCCGCCACGCATGGGCGCGAACTGGGGCGGCATCAAGCGGCGCAGGCTCTGCGTAGGCGTCCAGCAGGTCGGGCAGACCTTGTCCTTGGTCTGCCACTGCTCGATGCAGCTCGCGTGGAACTGGTGGTGACACGGCTCCAGCATCACGTCCACCTGCTGGTTGTAGCAGATCAGGCATGTGCCGACCGGCGGCGCGCTCGCCACGTACTGCTGCTGCTGCTGCTGCTGGGCCTGCTGCGACTGCTGCGGCATCATGTTGGACGTGTACGACGCCATGCCGGCGCTCGTGCCCAGCGGGTACGAGCTCATGCGCGGAGAATACGCCTTGGCGGACGACTCGGCGGCAACGTCCAGCCCTTCGCCTCCCATATCCCGGTCGTCTTCCGCTCGTTCGCGCGCTCTGCTCGCTGTACTATGTTCACGGGGGAATAAGAAGAAAGGATGCCGTTCTTAGTTGGCGACCACGAATAAGACGGGGAACGACCGGTCGACGCGGGGAGCGTACGCACTCACCTGCAACGAGTCGCGCGTCGCCTTGCCTTCGCTCCTGTACACTCGGGGGGGGGGAGGGGTCACTCACACCCGCGGACGTCGGCGGCGGCGATCGCTTCCTGGAGCCCTGCTTGCCTACCTGTCTCGCCTGGGGACCGTCGATAGAGCCCAGAGGAAGAGAGACGCGCGGGTGCTGCTTTCGATATTATTCTGGTTGTACTGGCGGGTGCAAGGACAGAGGAAGGCGACGGAGGG